>QFET01001026.1:0-48016 GCA_003316355.1 Tuber calosporum | reverse complement strand
GGGGGGTCATTTTGGAGGGCTTCAACAAGAGCAGGGTGGAACTTTCCCAAAAGGGGTGAGTACAGTGTACCAAGGAAGCTCTGGGCCTTATCAGTTTCTGTGGAATTCAAGAATACTTCAGGATCACTATAGAGGGATCTAGAAACTGGCGAAACTGGGGAAGCCGGAGGTGGGGAGGCTGGAGTTAAAATCTCTGCAAGTTTGAGATATTTGTTTCCAGGAGAGAGTAGAGACCAAGAGCTATCGTTTGATTTAGGTGGGCTACTGTGTTCAAAATGTGAACTCAGATGGCACAAACGTTACTTCTATGTCGAAAATACTACAGAAGTACGAAGGAGTTTCAGTTGCACAATACCCGATGAGAAGTATGTATGAGAGCAGATTGTTAGGAGTTATGGCTCTGAATCTATCTAAGCAAGGTGGGTGATAACTGCCGCATTTATACAAAAGTGCATCCTCCACGCAACTGAGAAAACTATAGGGAAAACATTGTAAGAAACCTAAGTGCGAACTGTGTTTGACCCTGATATCCTGCCAAGAAAATCCCAAATTATATGTGTTATTCTGAGATAGTGTAAGGGAAATATTATGTGAGAAAATGATCTATATAACCATGAACAATGCATAAAGATGCATAAAACAACCGTAAAATCCCGAACCTCAGATAAGAACACATATATGAAAATCTTCTAACATAACCTGTTCAATGCGGTGAAATATAGAAAAATATATGTCCTAGCTGGAGTAATGTAAACAGTGTACAGGGAAAACCGAAACCCAAACCAGGTATGAAAATAGCCTATATTATCAACAATACACCCAAAGGAAATTAAATAGAAAATTATTACATACTGTCCATTGAGGTAACAGATGTTTCTTGTGCTTTCTTTGCTTGCTTTCTCTTTTCAGGGTCCTAGGGGAAGTATCTATTGGCTTCCTTGCTGTCTCTGTGTGTAAGGTATTAGTTATCATAGTCGGCAGTCTGAGAGAGCGCTGAATGGTTTCGCTCCGTTCTAGTCTGGTGAAGGTTTGAGATGGCTTTGTCTCCCCAAGAGGTGCCTGCTGGGATGATGCTGCCGTTACTGCTAGTGCTGCTCTTGCTCTTCTGTGAGTGAGAGACTGCATTTACTGCTATCTCTTTGCTTCTTAGGTAGTTTAGGGAGGAGCGATAGATAGAGTCATGAGTAGTGACAGATGTCGAGTACTGTGTTTCCTCAATGGTGTCAATTTCAGTGTCGGAATCTAGGCTATAGTATGAGGAAGAAGTGTAGTTGGATTGAATATGATTGGAGTTTTGGTTCTGCAAATATGAATTTTCAGAGGTGTGGTCTGGGGGTATTCTATCATGAAGCCCGGAATCGCTTTCATAGACTCTGGATATATAGTCTGATTGGAAATTCACAACTACAGGCCTGGTTTCTAGTTTAAAATCGAAGGGGCTAAGATGCATTCACTATCTTCTCTGCCAGTCAATAAGATTCTTCTGTTTCATGAGCTTGGTAAGACAATCATGTTCGGTGACCAAAATGAACGTTTGAAGGAACAACTGGTGGGCGAAGGCTTGTACAGCCTCAACTATTGCAAGGGCATCCTGTTGGTGGGTAGGATAGTTACTCTGAGAGGCTGGCAGTATCCTGGAATGGAATGCTGCCAGTCTGACAGTATCTCGGGTTGGTTGTTGGCCTATTCAAGTACCACTACCAGTAGGAGATGCATCAGTGAATAGCCAGATTGGTTCTGAGTTTGTTTAGTGAATAGATCTAAGAACTAGATGATTTTTCACACTGTTTTTCACTGCCTGAAAGGCTACTTCCTGCAAGTGTGTCCATATCTATTCAGCATCACCTGTAAGCTCTGTAGGTGATGGAGTGATGGTAGCGATGTGTTGCAAGAACTGGGAGATATAATAAACAATCCCCCTAATGCGCAGAAGTTCTGTTCTGTTCTGTGGTCTTGTCTAGTCTTCAACGGTTCTGATTTCTATAGTGCTTGATGAATGCCTTTATCATCGATAAGGTAACCTAGGATATCAAGCTTTCCTGCAAAGAAGACACTCTCCTTAGGTTGGGATATAGCTGTGCTTCTTGGAGCTTCTGGCAAACAGCTTTGATATGCTGTATATGGTCCTGGTCTGGACCGCTATATATCAGGATATTATTAATATATACCCATCTAAAGACTCCTAGTTTTTCTGATAGTGTATCCTCCCTGACTCTTATGAAAGTTCCTGGCTCATTTGTATCTCCTTGCACCAATACTTTGCAAGCAAAGCCTCCTCATGGTGTCTTGATAGTATTGTACTCTGATCCTCAGGCTCCACCCTGGTCTGAATGTAGGTATCACTGAGGTCTATCTTGCTTCGGAATTTGGTTCTGCCCACAGTGTTGAGTATGAGCTGTTGATTAGGAATAGGAGCTTCGTCCTTCTTGGTAATATCATTCCTTAGGCAAAGGTCTACTAGTGGTCTTATCCTGTCATCAGGCTACCCTTGAATGAACATACTGGCGCCTGCTGTAGTTTGTGACCTGTCGAGTATCCAAGCCCAGATTTGTTTCTCTATCCATGCCTTAAACTAAGGGATCAATTTTTCAGGCGTCTTGAAGGTTGGCATCGAGACATAAAGGTCTGAGTTCTTGATCATAATCATATGGTTAAAGTGCTGTAATGTTGTAGAGTTTAGGTATTTGTATGAAAAAAACCTAAGTGAACATCTTGAGGAAATCTAGTATATCTTCCGGTTTAGCTAACACTGATCGAGGTTGAGTACTGTTCCCATTGCAGTTTACTCTGACTTCGTCGTTAATGATATAGAGTATATTTTGCAGGCAGTTTATGACTGCCCCAAAGCATATGAGAACATCCATATTAAGTAAGATATCATAGCCAGATACTGGAGTGACGCTTATGTGGACCTAGGGTATCTTTATTCTTTCACTCTGATGTCGTGGATGCAGGTATGATTGCTTCTTGATCTGGATCACTTGAGAGCCATTTTTAGTATTGTAGGCATCTTCTTATTGGTGTAAGGGATATTATTTGTTGTGATAAAGCGATTGCAGATCAGGGTAACGCCAATAGTTAGATTGTGTGCACGGACTATGGCAGCTTTCTTGTTGAATAGCATTGTTAATTCTTAAGCTTCGAATGGCCTGGTTGCATCCTTGGGGCCGCCAACTGTAGTCTTGTAACTTATGATAGTATTCCTTCGATCCAAACCTTCTGTCTCCTTGCTTTCTGCCTCATAGTACTCTTCCTTGCTATTGGCAGTGTCTTCTCTGACTGTGATATGATTGGACTTGATCTCCTTCTTAGGACAATTATTTGCCATATATCCTTCTTCTCCAGAGTAGTAACACGCTCCTTCTTACTTGCCTTGATACATTTCTTGCTCGCCTGGTTTCTATGCTTGGGAGAGCTTGATTTTCTTGCTGGAGCTTTGCCTTTTCTGGAAGGCTTGTTGCTTGTCTGTGGTGTTGGCTGCTGAGCTTTGTTCAGCTTATTTCCGGAGGTGCTAGAGGAGCTACTACTAGTCCTATAGGCTCCTGTCGAGAATATTGTTACATCATATCGCAATGCCAAATCGACCACTTGATTCCCAGGATCGGTATGGCTCATTTGTAGTTTCACATATCTTTTCAGTTGGGCATCCTTAGCATCCAAAAGGTTTTACCTTGGTTCATAGTTTGATATAGATGCTCTAGGCACTGTTCCTCTTAGGTCTTCCAGTTCTCCTGCAATCTTGGGGGATCTTGCTGTCTTGCCTCCTGAGAACTGTTATATCTTCTGCCGTTTGGGGTACAGGTGATCTGTATTGGTTGATACTTCAGAGTGGTAATTAAAACGATTCTTAAACTCTTGGAGGGATGGTTAGTAGTCTTCAAAATCATCCATGAGTTTGAGGGAGGCACTATGTGCTTACTTTGTTATATAGGCGCTATAGTAGTCTACTACATCCTCTGTATTAATACGCACATGAAACTTGGATAAGTAGATCTTAACTTCCGTAAACCAGTGCTTGAGTTTCCCTGGTTGTAGATCATTGCCTTCTCCACAGAACTTGCATGGTTGTGGAAGCTTAATCTTTGGTTCACTAGGTTGTTCTGGAGTTTCAGTCATTGTCCTAGACACTGGCGGTGGTGCTTGCTTGTATATGAGAGTTTCTGGTTGTTTCCATTTTCCCTGAGGTACTGGTGGCGGTCTAGAGAGTCGAGGGGTGTCTGGAAATCTGCCTATTAGTGTCTCACTTCTTGAGGGTACTGCAGAGTGTGGTAGAGTTCTAAAAACCGTACCGTATTATCTAGAATAAGAGAGAATAAGGCTAAAAGGTTATATTAACGCTGTGACATTTCTCGTATAATTTTATAAGACAAAAGTGATCAGTAATATCATTGTTGAGTCCTTGGGGGACTGGCAATATAGTCAATTGCTTCACTATCGTCCCCCTCTAGTCTAATTTCCTCATCTTCTTCAAGTTCAGATGGCAGAATTTCATTACCAACAATGTCCCAGTTCTTTATTTCCTCCATGAAATTACCTATATCGATACCTTTTAAAGACAGCTGACTGCTATCACAACTTCCATTGATTGGTACAGAAAGTCCAAGAGCAGTAAACAAGCAGATTATAACCTCTCGTGTACTATTACAAAAATCCTCCCTAGCATCACCAACTGTCCACATAGTCTTTGGTCCCCGTCGGCCAACTCTGCTGCCCGTTACTCTTTGCCCTGCACTAGTAATAGCTTCCTCCTCTCTTTCTATATTCTCTCTTCACGCTCGGCTATCTTTCCCTATTGCCCAATTAGTCTTCTGTCTCTGTATATAAAAGTAATTTAGATGAAATACACGTATGAGTTCTTTAAATAGTCAATTAACGGAGATGTCCAAGGGTTGTACGCTTCTGGTACACCTTGCTTGTATGATGGCAAAAGTGATATCATGGACCCTTATTGTGCTCAAAACCTTATCACTCCGGTGTCCGGAGAATAGGTCAAAAGCCAAAAGTGTTGGATACCCCTCTATGACTAGTATGGGTTGCTCCTCCAACCATTGGACCTTATTCTCACTATAGGCATATGCTGTAGGATTAAACTTGACTACTACTCGGGGATCATAGTCTCTCATGTCCCATAAAATAGCAGTTCCTCTCCCTTTGCTAAGTAAAAAAATCAATAGCTTTACATAGTTACCACCATCTGCAAAATTGTAAGCTGTTTAGTAGCTTGTCGCTTATCCTATCCACTTGTTGTACCCTTGACCCAGACACTTTTTCTCACCCTTTGTATTGTAGGTTTGGCCACTTTAAAACTTAAATGGCAGAGGCGTTTGATCCAATTTACATATATTACTTAACCGGTATCATCCTATAGTTTCTTCTTTGTTACAGACATGGATCTGGGAGTTTCGTTTATAGAATCTGACAAAATTGACCTAGGTATTGAATAGGTCTATTGGTATCATACTTGCTTTATTGGTACCAAAGCATAAGGATATGTTGTACCAATTGAGATATCGTACTTAATAGTATCAACTTAGTGTTTAACATACATTTAGTTTGCACATATCTCATTACAGTACCATTAAACCAGCTATTAGAGAACTTAAATACTCCCTAGTTAGAATAGTGTTGTTGAAATAATGCCTTCGCCTTCAAATGAAAAAATCCACGACGTAAAACTTTTCCCTGCTGGTGTCACATCTGAATTGAACTATGTAATTCTTGCTCAAGCAGTGGCTATCGTCTCTTTCAGACTCTGCATCGTCTCTCTGTTCCTATTCTTTTCTTTAACTTCCCCTCATACTCTTTCAACCCTGAGATACTGGCTATGGGAACTTTGAACCGTGTTGATGTCTAGGGCAGGGTTGGTTTACGAACTCGATGGGTGAAATGTGATCTATTGGGGATACTGGTATGATGTAAATTAGCAAGAACTGGAAGTTTATACCTTACAGTATATTATCTCTTTGTAGTAGATACTGGAGATTGAAATATGCGTGGTGGAGGACGCGTCAAAATTGCCACAGGCTTGGGTCTGGGACGTTTCTTTTCTGATAGACGGGATGGACTGGATGCTCCATAAAAGATACTAACATTGAAAGCATGAAGAATTGTTGAATGTACTTGTGCAGCACGAGAGGATTCTGCGATTTCCTTGGCTCCAGTGTCAGGAGTGATGGTACACAGCTGTAGGATACACAAGCACTGATTTTATCACAACAGTACCAGTATTCATCTTCCCAGCCATCATAATTCTTTGGACTGAGGTTCAAATTCTCTCCTGATTTACTATCACAAACAATGATCTGAATCCCCACTAACCATATTCTGATATGACACAAGGTCTAAGCCATAACGTCACCTCTTAGCGCGATTCTCTCCTATTTAAGTTAATACGGGATCCAAGAAACCTTTGGTGATAGGTCTCGATTCCTGAGCTCTCTCTATCCTTTGGCTGTATCTATAGATGCTTTGCTCTGTAGTCAGGTCCTCATTTTAGTCTCTACAAGGTCTCCTGGTTGTTTCAAACTTTGTTTCAGTATATGTGTATAGTAATCTTTTCCTTTTGGGTCTGTAAGTGGGTTATTCAGTGGTCTGCAGGGAGCTTTGGATATCCTTCCAGACATAGTTGTCAGACTTCTTCTGTCAGAAATGATAAATGTAGGACCTGAGCTGGCAGTCACTCCCTGCCGCTCCTCCTTCTAACTAGTTATCAAGAAGGGGACAGGTGATCAATCCTACCGCCAGTTCTCAATTCTGAGAACCAGATATCACCTGCAGAGGCCTAAAGAATGTAACAGGCACTAGCCTGTATGAATGCTTATACAATAGAGCTTAAGTTATAGTTCGCTATTGCTTTGGTGTCTAAGGGAGACCTCTTGACAGGTGAAGGCAAGGCGAGTACAATAGAGTGGTTTATAGAGCGAAGGGGAATAATAGGATCGCCATTCAACCAAGTGTATTCACTGTCTAGCAATCTGTCTGAAGTCCGAAGTCCTGCTAGCCAGGAGACCACTCTATAATATATGAAATCTTTCCTGCAAGAGCTGAGGCTTTGAAAACCTGGAACCACTATGATTACTGGTGAGTGTACAGCTACCAAAATCCTGTGGCCCTGCCTGAGTCGAGGAAAGCCTCGGGCTTTTCTACTACACTGCGTCTACTCGTATACCACCGCCTGTATAAATCACTTGTTCCTTCCTTTGGAACTCCTCGAGTACAATCTTGCCAATCCCTTACAACCGAGAGTTATCAGAGAACCGGAATCTAGAGATTCCAGTTGGGAAATGAATTAGAGAGAAATCAAACTAAATTAATCTAATTTGATGAAGGAAATACTAACGAGAGTGGTAATAGAGGTACCAGAACATGTACACGTATTACAGATATAAACAAAATCCCAATAACAAACACATTGACACTACACAATCTCCCTCGAGATTAATCTTGTACTCAAAGAACCTTTTAGTATGGGCCTCACAATAGATGTTGCCATTAAGTTAACAAACCCAAAGCATGCTAAAGAAATTTCCATGAAGAAAGAAAGTGGAAGGAATGCAGGAAAGTATATGGAAAACTATTCATAAAAGAACTACAAGTAGAGAAATGATAACCTCTTATTTGCACCTATAAGGGGACTGGAGAGCTAAGTGGTTGCCAATGATTTAGAGCGTAACTGAAGGTATTAGTACAAGACGAAACGGAGTGCAAATCTAGTATAAGGTATGCACGAAGAAGTGTAACTTGAGCCACAGTCTGAGTTGACGGAAGATTCCAGTTATAGAGGAAAGGGTCAGTATTGTAGAAGCTTTTGGTGGTAGAGTAACTTGAGAGCTTCAATTAGAGGGATTAGAAGCCTGGTAGCTAATCATCAATTACGGAACGAAAGACAAGTACTTCAAGAGGTAGGATTGGCCCAATAAGCACTAATAAAACTAGGAATATACATATTTATATAGTGTATAAGGGGGGATAGTAGGGGAATTGACCAAAGGTCAGGAAAAAAAGACTGGACGCCTGGAGAGCGTTATGTATTACTAAAGTACAGGTACGAAGATATTAGACCAGCAATACAATTGCAACCCGACTACTGGGATAAATTTACTACCTATAAAACAACAACTACTTAGAATATACTGGACATATGTGTAGACATACAAAAGATTTAAGAAAAGCCATATGTGAAGTTATGAAACAAAACAAATCTTTAATTAGTATACTATCCCCTTGCATATAAGACAGCAGGAACTTTATTATTTATAGACTCCAACAAACTTTCCAAAGTTGCTTTCAATATCCTGAGTCCAAACCTGATTCAAAGGTTCAGCTACATATTTTCTAATAGTATCAGGGACCCCCTTACCCTAGTTAATCTATGGAAAGCACTTGTGTAGTAGTTCCTTTATCCTCTTCCAATAGAGGTAAATAGGATTGAGGATTGGAGAATTGGGTTGCCATTCCATGACCTGTTTATTGTTTTCCTCAAACCAAGCTATGACCTCTCTAGCAGTATGTATGTTTGCACCATGTAGCTGAAAGATAGGAACTTCAACTGTGTCCTCTACCTCCTGTAAGGTATCAACTAAATCATCTTCAAATACTCTAATATATTCCAATCAATTGACACTCTTATGAAATATTGCAAGCAGAGAACCTATATTTCTGCCTCAAATACAAGTGCAACATATTAGCTTTATTCCTGGCCCCTTGGTAACCCCATGAATAGACTCTTAGTGCTGCTTCTCTTCAAGTATTTTGAACATCCAATACCTTTTTTGATACTTGGACTTGTCAACCTAGGATTCATCACTCTAGATTACTAGTTTAAAGTCTCCCTCGTCCAATTATTATACTCCCTATATAGGCAGTGGTGGGTTGTTGGTCAATAATTATTTGTCTTTCATAGAAATGAAGGATTTTGTATCACTCCGTTTTAGAAATAGTTACCTAGAGTTTGAATATCACTTTTTACACAACATATGAGCTCTCCAATTTGTCCAAAAGAGATCCAGATTTTTTCTGAATAATATTTGCCATTTCTTTGAGCCTGTGAGATTGCCTGTCTTCTATGAAGGCACCATGGAAGAGGGATAGTTGGTAGGAGGATTGGGGTGTTTTGCAGTGTCATTTGGGAACAACTAAGCAGATGAGTCCTATTCTCTAAGCTCTTTACAAGGGGGAGTTGCAGCTGTACAGAGAGTGAGGATTAGAGATCATTCAAATATTAAGTAAGGGGGAACAAAAGAGCTATGCTAGAAGAAATAAAAGTCGTAGAATAGAGAGGAACTTTAAAAATGATTGACTGAGAACTAACGGTAAGAAGGAAATCAAACAGGGTAGATTCAGACATGTGAGCGGACGAAAGATAGAGGTATATAAGATCCCACAATATAAACAGCCTACAAATGACAAACACACTATATATAAAGATGGTGATGATATCTCATAGTAGCAAGTTTTGAATTACAGGGTATATAGCCAACTGTTAAGGATAGTCGATTCTAAGAGCAAGTGTAGTGAACTAGGCTTGTAATCTTTCTTCGTAAACAGACATTTTATAAGAGGTCTCATAGGTAAAAGATTCAAAGTAAAACTTATATTATTGAGAAGATCTCTTCTAAATTGATTTGTGATGGACAAAGCTTGGAAGGCACTACAATATTTATATCCCTCGTCTGAGTGTTCGCGGACTACTTCTAACTTCTATATTTTCATATCCTTCCAACTGTTTCCATCAGTCAATCCTAAGTACGAGAACCGTTCCACCCAGAGAATATTGTTACCCTAGCAGTTAATCGACATGTTAGAGCACCTTTATTCCCTGGTTGTTTGAACCATTTATTAGTCGGAGATGTCGTTCCTCCTCCTCCTGCCGCTTAGACTTAGGTAGTCCATCGTGGAATTTACCTATTGTTTCTTAGAACTCCAAGTTGAAAACTTGGCTGGTTACCTATCTGAATATTGTCGGCTTTCATGGTTTCTTGAAAATGGCTTTCCAGATGACTTAAGACTTATGATCGGTCCAATACATAGGATATTCTTTAGCCTCTCCATATCAACCTGTTCCAATAGGTCATTAGACTAAGATAAGCTTATTTTCAGGGTCTTAGTGGGTTCTCAAGTTTCTCCTGGAGCCCACTCATCATATTCTCATTTTTGAGCGCAGCGTCCCGTCACCTTCAGTCAATTGAAGTGAGGGCAGTACCAAATAGGCCATAACTCGGCGGACATGGAACCTAGGCACTTGAATCCGCCTGTATTGGGTTGTCTGAATCTCCCTCTTCATATAACCTGCCCACAGCATCCAGTTGGCCAGACGGCGACGACCAATATGGTGTTACAAGATGGGTGCCGATTTTTGGATTTTCTGTGAGGGGACACTTTGTTCTGTAGTGGCCACAAGTGATGTACCGGCCGAACAACGAGGCTGGAGAGGTATGACTTGTATCGCATCCCAATTTACGTATCAATTCAGGCCTGGATTCCAGTACCTTGTACCCATATGCGTAACATGAGATCCCTCCCTCAAGCGTTAATATCGAAAGGCCTTTTTCCCTAGGTTACCCTCTCTTATCCTAACAATCAAAACAAACATAAAAACGAAAAAACACCAATACATGTCCTATTTTTTGAACAAGACTTTGGAGGGTAAAAGCTAAACATGTTTGCTCGGCCACACTGGGAAAGCCATTTCCTTATTGTTCAACATCTACCCACTTTCGCAAATCCGGATTCTCCCTATGAAATCCCTCTACCAAATCCTGCCCATTCTCTAGGTGTTATTGTGGTTCACAAGTATTTTCATCCTCAGAAACAACCAGTCCACTGAATAAAATAGCGTAATTCACGAATTTTTCTGTTGCATCTCAGAACCCTTCTTGTATAAGACATTATTTCACTGTTCAAGATTTCCTATATCTCCCATTTGAGAGCTGAATCAATTTCCTCAGGTTCGCACGGAGGTTGCTCCCTACCCGGCCGCTTGGATACCCAATAGGTTTCCAGCAAGGAATCCTGGATATTGCATGAATCTTCCATCTCAGTGATATTTCTACTTTGCAGACGCGTTAACCCGTAATTTCTAATACTTTAAAAGGGCCAAATAGCTTTAGGCTAAGCTTATTTGAAGGTTTTTTAGTGAATATGTTTGTTGCATTTTGCATGACCAAGTCACAGACTGCGATGTTAGGTTGCTGCCTAGCATTTGGGTTGTAATAATTTCTTTTATTTTCCAGTGTTTATTCTGAAGGTTCTCTAGCATGATGGTGTATTGTTTGCATCCAGTGTGCGTATACCTGGACGTCAGGATTTTGGAATTCTTGTTCCTTCATTCATTTAATATGTATATGAAATCCAAAAATCGGTTAGAATAGTGACATGCTATGAGCATTCGTTCTGGAAAAGTTGTAGTCATTCTCGGCTAGAAGTAGCAACTGGTACCAGTCTGTTTGATCATAATTGACAAAGTTCCTAAATTATTTCTCCTGCACTAGGTTGGTACTTTACGCTTGTCCATCAGTTTGTTGGTAGTACATGGTCGACATCTTTCCTTTATTCCCAACCTTTTGCATCGGGATTCCCAGAATTCTCCTGAGATATTTGCATCCATGTCGGAGATGATTTCCGCTGGAAGTCTATGTAGATTCAATACCTCCCACAAGAATTCGTTTGCAACATCCTTTGCGTTTGCATTATTTTTCAGACCTATGAAGGAAGCCATCTTTGTAAACTGATCCACAACTACCATAATTTGTCCTTTTCCTTGTAACTATGGCAGTTGTATGATGAAGTCGGTCGATATGGATGACCAAGCGGCTAATAGTGGTTCTAGAGCCTGTAGGAGAACGAACTGCACCTGTCGTGAGGATATATTCTGTTGACATTCATCACATGACCATACGTAGTCATTCATCCACACTGTCTGTCCTTTCCAGTAAATGTCTCTGGTAACTATTTCTGGAATCTTTCCCAGTTCAAAGTGTCCTGCTACCTTAGAGTTGTAGCAACCTTTGGCTATGGTTGTCTGCAGCTGTTAGTTTTCTGGAATTTCTAAGCTTTCCTTATAGTAGATCAGTCCTTCTGTTACCAGCCAGTAAGTTGGTAATAGTTTGCCCACATTTATTAAAGTTTCCAATTCCTGCTTGAGTTCCTGCCAGTCTTGATTGTTTTGGCCTGCCTATTCAATAGTTTTTAATAATGTCTGGTCATCTTTCCTAATATCCACTTTGGACATTATTGCGTTAGACATTAAGAGTATCTCTATGTCTTCTCTGGCTTGATGGTGTAAATTATCAAGAAACTCAATTTCAGCATGGTCTACATATAAGTAGGTCAACTACCTGGATCTTAGTTGGATTTGATCGTCTTGCTCATAAATCCGTACTTTCAAAACCACTTTTGCCTCTTGAAGTGTCTGCAAGTCCAGCAACTTCTATCGCTGCTGGTGTGTCTATGTTCTCAATTCTCATTTGTGCTAATTAGTCTCTATTATGAACCTGAAAATCTTGATTTCCATCGCTCATTATGATTATATTTACTTTCCCAGTATGGTCAGCGGCTATTACTCATGCGCCAATGCTAATCCCTTATTTGGATGCCATTCCACCTCTGGGTGATTAGCACGCATATGTTCCCATTCGTAATCCAACGGCAATAACAGTCTCTAGCAGGTGTTGTCCTTTGACTGGGTGTCACGATTGGTGACTAAGTAAGGCAGTATTTCACATGACTCATAGTTATGAGTCACAAAGTTGTTATATTTCGCACTATGACTCATTAGAAGTCATGGGGTTGCACATGATGCACACTTGTGCAATCATTGTTATGTTGTAATTGGTTGATCGTGCGCATGACTTACATTTGTGAGACATATGACGTAATGATTTTCGCACATGACTCACACTATGAGTCATGGGTTTCGCGCATGTGACCACTTTAGGGCACATGACTTATTTTATGAGGTATGATTGGTTGGCACGCGGCGCAGTTGACACAGAGGAGTCAGCTGATGGATTTCATACTATGACTCACTATGAGTAATAGAGGTCGTGTGACTCACAGGTATAAGTCACCAGGGTTAGGGTTGAGGGAAGAGTGCCTATATAAGGACCTCTAGGGGACTATAGTTAGGACTCTTCACGCAACCATCTAAGTTCTTTCCTATACAATTACTTTACCTCTTTACCTCTAATTCCCCTATTGGCGTTGTGCGATAGGAACTATAGGGTTCAGCTATCAAGACAATATAGGCATAGGCCTAACAGCAATAGTGGAAATCCGCCTAGTACTACTCGTTGCAATAGTACTCCTACCCTGGTGGCTGAGATTAGCGCCACGCCCCATACCGGACTATAACAACGGACCGGTCATATTCATCCAACCTAAAGAGAAGTAGTTACCTCTTGCAAAACCAGCTTAACGCATAGGATCGTAACATTTAGTTGCGTTACCTAAGCAACACCTAACTACAAAATGGCAGACTCTACAGACAACGAAATCGACCTTCCTGATGGAGAAATCGATACCTCAACGCTTGGCCCGGCACTTGAAGAAGCAATTAGCAATAATCTATCCTGAACCCAGTCACAAAGAATCACTAGTCCGGTGACACCTGAGCCGGTCTCACCTATAGGATCTCTTGAACCCGAAACCCCAAGAGCAGAAAGGATGTCACCACCTGGACCAGCAACTGCCGGTGGTGGAGCTGGAATCCAACTAGCAGGATTTACAACTGTAGATTTCTAAGAGATCCTGACTCTGATAAAGAACCAGCGAGAAACAACCAACAACCGGATCAAGGTAGAATAACCCCTTACCTTCCATGGGACAAGGACCAAACTACGAACCTTCTTAGTACAATGCTAATTATACTTTGAAGAGACACAAGAAACACGACATACGGAATGCATCAACTACGTCAAGAGCTTGTTATGGGATGCAGCAGCAAGCTGGATAACCCCATTTGCCTAAGGACGCAAGCTGGGGACCTGGACTACATATGAGGATTTCACTACAGCCCTCAAAGACGAGTTTGGGAATGTGGATGCGGAAAATGCAGCTAGGACAAAACTCGACCGCCGGAAGCAAGTTAAGGAACCAGTTACGCAATACTGGAATGACTTTCGCCTCACAGCTACAGGGGCGAATGAGGATGATGGTACACTAAGATGCCAATTCCTTAAAGGAATTAACTGAACGCTCCAGGACGCATGGGCAGCGGACCACATGGTGGCGGCAAATGTCGATGCCCCTGTAGCCTGGGCAATCGAAAAAGAAAACTGGATCAACATGATCAAGCACCTTCCATGAAACAACAGTACCTATATGCAACAACAAGAAACGCCTAGGAACAATAACGGAACCTAGAAGTCGGGCAACAATATGGAAACTCGAGGTGACCCAATGGACCTGGATGCTACCAGAAGGCGTCCACGACTAAACCTCTCATGAGCAGAATTCATAAGAAGAAGGGACAACAACCTATGCCTAGGATGCGCCATACCTGGGCACAGATTCAGTAATTGCCGAAATGCAAGAGATGAGAAGGACTATACTAGGCAGTTCAACAGCAAGACCAACAATAATCGCTGGAAAACCACGAACTAACCTACACGAAATGGAGATCAGAGAAACACCTGAAGAGTCGGGAAATGAAGAAAGTCCCCAGTAAATGATGGGCTGCGGGACAACAAAACCAAAACTATCGGAATCGGTAACATCTACATGGCACTTACATACACGGAAACATTGGAACAAGAAAAAGACCATGCCATGGTCAAAATGCGTCTATATAGCAAGGACAAGACAGTTATCATCAACGGCATAATTGACTCAGGCACTACAGAAAACTTTATTAACAAGGAATTCAGCAACAAACATGGCATACAAACAAAGAAAGTGAAAGAAATACGCGAAATCTACCTTGCGGACGGGGAGCCAAGCGCTATGGGACCAATTCCCCATATAGTGGAAGTACCAATGGACATCGGCAGCCATAGGGAAGTGGCAACGTTCCAAATCGCAGATCTACCCAACCATGAGGCAGTGTTAGGTCTGTCATAGTTAACAAGACATAACTCCAGGATAGATTGGGAAAACAACAAGATCACCTACGATAGTGAGTGGTGTACCAGAGTATTCCTCGAAAGCTCGCCACCAGTGGACTTAGTCCCTGAATCGGAAGCCCTGGAAGAGAACTAGGAGAGACAGTTCTCCATGATCCAGGCAAAGGATGTCCAGAACATCAAAATCCAAACATTGAGCAATCCGGCCACACTCCCTACCCTGGGGTCAGCCAAGGCTGCAGGACATGACCTGTATGCAGACTAGAGAATTACGATACCGACAAAAGAACAAGGAATTGTCAATACCTGGATAGCTATAGGACTACCAGAAGGCACCTATGGGCGGGTGGCTCTACACAGCGGATTGGCAGTCAAACACCAGCTAACTGTCAATGCGGGAGTAATCGACGCTGACTACACAGGTGAAGTCAAGGTAGTCCTGGTTAACCTGGGAAAGGACAGTTACACAGTTGAGCCGGAAGACCGCATTGCACAGTTGATATGCGAAAAGATTGTCATAGGACAAGGTGAAGAAGTGGAGCAAGTGGCTCCTATATTGAGAGGCGCAGCAGGGTTTGGAAGTAACGACCACCCAAAACACCAAAAGATTGAGATCAACGAGATCTCCGCTACGACATTCGGCAAGTTCTACCAAAGAGGCGAAGTCACTGGAATCCTCAACTGGGATTATAAGACAAACGAGCCTACCAGGATCGAAAGGATCAATGTCAGCACCGAATTGGCTATCATGGCCAAGAAAGGACAAAATAAAGATAAAACCAGAAACATTGTGCCAAGGGAATACCACCAGTACCTGGACATGTTCAAGGAAGAGGAAGAAACTCGGCTACCACCCCACCGACCAAAGGTTGAGTTGGCTATCAACCTCAAGAAAGGAGAAACAGTATCGGCAAGAAAGCTATACCCATTTGGTGAAAAAGAGCTGGAGGAACTAAGAGAATACATCAGGGACAACAAGAACCGGGGCTGGATTCGAGGCTCTTATGCAAACGGGAGATCACCGATCCTGTTTGTTAAGAAGAAAGACGGCAAGGTAAGGCTATACGTGAACTACCAAGGGCTCAACGAAGTCACCAAACGAGACCGATATCCCCAACCACTGATTGGAGAAGCCCTCAATAGGCTTAGAGGAGCCAAGGTCTTTACTAAACTAGACATCCGAAACGCATACCACAACATCAGAATCAAACACGGGGACGAATGGAGAACAACCTTTACCACCAAATACGGCATATACAAATATACTGTCATGCTATTCGGACTCCAAAATGCACCTGCAGCGTTTGATCTATGGGTCAATAGGATTCTCATCAGGTTTCTGGATATCTGTTGTATCGTCTATTTAGATGATATTCTGATATATTCAGAAAACCAGGAACAACACCGAACCCATGTAAGGATAATTATTGAGGGCCTTGAAGAAAGATGGGCTGACACTGAAGCCATCGAAGTGCGAATTTCACAAGGAACGAACCGAATACCTAGGCTTCATCATCGACAAGGACGGAGTCAGTGTTGATCCTATCAAAACAAAAGCAATATGGGAATGGAAACTACCTGAAACCAAGCAAGGAATACCGTGCTTTATGGGATTCTGCAACTTCTATCGACAATTCATGGAAGGGTTTAGCCTTTTAGCTAAACCACTATGTCATGTGACGAAGAAGGACTCCTAATGGAACTGGACCGAGAACGAACAAAAAGCATTCGATGAATTGAGCAGGCGACTTACTTCAGCTCCACTCCTGGTACACTACGATCAAACCAAGGAAATCATGATTGTGACCGACGCTTCAAAATATGTATGCTCTGGCATTCTATCACAGAAGGGGAGCGATGGAAAATGGAGGCCACTGGCATACTGGTCAAAAACAATGACGCCCACGGAATGCAACTACGATATCCACGACAAAGAGCTCCTAGCCATTGTGCAATCCTTGAAAGAATGGAGGAGATATGCAAAAGGAAGCAGACACCAGGTCCTGGTCCTCACAGACCATAAGAACCTGGTACCATTTACAATGAGAAAAGAGCTCAATGACAGACAAATCTGACGGAGTGAGACCCTCAGTCAATACGATATCAAAATACAATCCAGACTTGGGAAGGAAGGCGGCAAACCAGATGCCCCTACAAGGAGAGCAGAAGATGTCCTGAAAAAGAACGACTAGAGGATCCAACAAAAACAACGGATCCTACTCCCAAAATAACAATCCTTCGAAGCCATGGAAGTGGTTAAGTTTGTCGCTGTTGATTTTGGTATCTGAGAAGCAAGCACGAAAGACAGACAGATAAGAGCAATCCAGGAAGGCCTGAGGATAGGAGAGAAAGAAATGAAAGGAGTGGCTCTAGGGGCATATGAATGAAAGGAAGGATGCCTATGGCATTAAGGAAAGATTTGGGTACTAGAAGATGAAGAGATCAGAACCCAAGTCATATGACAAAAGCACGATAATCCAGCAGTTGGGCATGGCGGAACCAGCCAAACTATGGAACTACTATCCCGTCAATATTATTGGCCCAAGATGCGAGACGACATAAAGATATATGTCAAGAATTGTGATACCTGCCTAAGAACGAAAGCGATAAGGCACACGCCCTACAGACTACTACAACCGAACGAGGCGCTACACCAACAAGGGAAATCGATAGCAATAGACTTCATCACGGACCTGGCGAAATCAGACAATTATGACGCCATCGTGGTGGTCATCGACCGCTTGACAAAAATGAGCCATTTCATACCCTGCAACAAGGATATGAACACCAAGGAATTTGTCAAGATATTCCTGCGGGAAATATTCCGACTCCATGGACTACCACAAGATATCATCAAAGATAGAGGAACGCTATTTACATCAGACCTGTGGAGAGAGACTACAAAATCCCTTGGAATTGAACAAACAATGAGCACAGCCTTCCATCCACAAATGCACGGACAAACCGAAAGGACGAACGGAATATTGGAACAATACCTGAGGGCCTATGTCAACTATCAGCAAGCTAACTGGGTGGAATTACTACCCTTAGCGGAATTTGAATACAACAATGGAAAACAGGAAATTATTAAGACCACACCCTTCTACGCAAATAACGGACAACATGAGGAAAATGAGGCGATAGGCCACATGATACCAAAGGAAACCACGGAAAAGGAAGAGATGGGTCAGCTACACAGTATCCTACGTCAGGAATTGGTCTGTGCACAATTACGACAAAAAGAAAACTACAATGAATACAGAAAACCCGATCCGAATCTCCATTCAGCCGACATCGTCTGCTTACTGCCAAGGAATATAAGGACCACAAGACCATGCAAGAAGCTAGATTACTAGAAAATCGGACCATTCAAGATCCTTACGAAGGTGGGCAGAAGTGCCTATAAATTGGCCTTGCCCCAACAGTTGAAGGTCCACAACACCTTTCACATCTCACTCCTCGAACCATACTAAGACTATCAGTTTCCCTCACAAAAGCAATCACCACCACTTCCAATGGGAGATAGAAGGAGAATACGAGTACGAACTCGAAGAAATCCTTGATTCACCAATACACCGAAAACGCCTACAATACAGAGCCAAGTGGACCGGCTACTCACCAGAACACGACAAAACTTGGTACCCTGAGGAGAACTTCAACAATGCCAGCATCGGCATTGAACGTTTCCATCAGTAGCACCCAAGAAAACCCTGAGTGGGGTACAGTCAAAATCGAACCCAACGGGCAAGACCCAACGCCATTGGGTCCTGACGAAGGCTGGGGCGATAGCCCTAGGCCTACTACACCTACCAGGCAGCCATACGCTACTCAGGAAGACAGGGAAAAGCAGGCAGCACACAACTCTCTTTCGTGGACTGCCTGTTACGATGATTACTGCAACACTCATTGACTCGATACAGAAGGAAGCAATTGGTTTCTACGACAGCCCAAGTTACGCAAACCGCAACAACCACACAAGGAGACATCCTGGATACACTGTTTCAAAGATACTTGTCGTACTCACAGACACGACAAAATCGATACTGGGTTTTACCCAAGATAATCAGGGGTAGTAGCACCCCTTACGGAAAATGATGCACATTTTAGGAAAAGAAAAACAACTGTGAGGACACAGTTGAAGGGAGAGGGGGGCGAAAAAACTGAAATCGAGACGATCCCTAACGAAGAGAGTTTGCAAAGACAGTTGCAAGGGCTACAAGAACAACTTGGTACCGCCGAAGCCACAATCCAGGCACAAAAAACTGATATGCGGACATATCAGAGAATGATTGATGACCGGGACCGGACTATTAGGGCGGCCCACACCACCTTAGAGGAAGGCCGGAGGAACTACCAGTCGGCCGAACATCAAGTTTGGAATTTGAAAAAGGAATTGTACAGGTTTGGAGAGAGCCTGATGAAGATGGGATGATAAGCCTGAAGGGAATCAGGCTTAAGGGTGAGAGGAGCTAATGTCACGATTAGTGACTAAGCAAGGCAGGATTTCGCATGACTCATAGTTATGAGTCACATGGTTATTATATTTCGCACTATGACTTATTAGAAGTCATGGGGTTTCACATGATGCACACTTGTACAATCATTGTTATGTTGTAATTGGTTGATCGTGCGCATGACTCACATTTGTGAGACATATGACGTAATGATTTTCGCACATGACTCACACTATGAGTCATGGGTTTCGCACATGTGACCACTTTAGGGCATATGACTTATTTTATGAGTTATGATTGGTTGGCACGCGGCGCAGTTGACACAGAGGAGTCAGCTGATGGATTTCATACTATGACTCACTATGAGTCATAAAGGTGGTGTGACTCACAGGTATGAGTCACCAGGGTTAGGGTTGAGGGAAGAGTGCCTATATAAGGACCTCTAGGCGACCTGTAGTTTGGACTCTTCACGCAACCATCTAAGTTCTTTCCTATACAATTACAGTACCTCTTTACCTCTCCATTCCCCTATTGGGGTTGTGCGATAGGAACCATAGGGTTCAGCTATCAAGACAATGTAGGCATAGGCCTAAGAGCAATAGTGGAAATCCGCCTAGTACTAGTCGTTGCAATAGTACTCCTACCCTGGTGGCTGAGATTAGCGCCACGCCCTATACCGGACTATAACAACGGCCCAGTCATATTCATCCAATCCAAAGAGAAGTAGTTACCTATTGCAAAATCAGTTTACCAGATAGGATCGTAACACTGTGATTATGAAATCCTCTAGTATATACAAGTCATGTCCGGCGGCTAGTCGGGACCCATTCGTAGGCCATCCTCCCTTTGGAGATACCAATTTTATCTGCAAGGAACATCTGGTTTCTGTGACACTTAGTTATCTTTCCTCTTTGGTTAATTTACCTGCACCAGAGTGATTTGGAAGTTTTAAGGCTTGAGTATTGAGCGTAAGTTATGCGCAGCTCCCACCTCTGGACGGGACTCCAGCGGACGGCTTAATGCATCTGGCTTGCCCCCTCGTATTCCAAGTCGATAGACAATTTTGAAATAGAAGTTCTCCAGTTGTTGCGCCCGTCGTATCTGTCACGGGTTCCTTACCTTGGTAGTAAGGAAATTATGTTTATTATGATAATCAGTATAAATAGTTACTGGATATTCTGTTCCCAATAGCTAGTGTTTCCATTCTTTGAATACTTCCAGAATCGCCAATTGTTCCTTATATTGGATCTTGTAATTTCGGTCTGCTGGTTTCAATTTTGATGAGTGGAAAGCCACGAGAGGTTGCTTTTGGCCAGTAAAGTGTGAGAGGATGACTCCTAAAGCAAAATTACTAGCAGTGGTTTCGACGGTTATATCTCTGTCATGATAAAAATAAAAGAGTATTTGGGCATAGAGGTATCTTTATTTAAGTTCCTTAAATGCCCCATCTGGTTTTGGACCTCAGCTATATTTTCAGGTAACGTCCTACAATGTTTCCGTATTTGGGTTACAAATATTAGAGAAATCCTTAATGAAATGTTAGCAAAAATTGGTAGAGTCAATTAATATTCGCACCTCTTTCATGGACCTAGGTGCCTACCAATTCTTGCTACTTTCAACCTTTCTTTCACTCATGGTGACACCATGGATTGCCAAAATATAACCCAAAAACTCAACTGTCATTACGTGAAAGAGCCAATTGGTGGTTGATACTGCTAAATCATATTCTTCTAAGTGAGAAAAGGACCTTCTTGACCAAGACGAACTGTTCTTTTTCCGTTTTGGAGTAGATCAGGATATAGTCAAGGAATACCACCACCCAATGCTTAAATGATTCTCGTAGAATTTGGTTCATCATAGCCTGAAAGGTGGCTGGTGCATGCACTAGCCCAGATGATTATACCTTGTATTAATAGTGGCCGTAATGGGTCCGAAATTCTTTTTTCCTCTAATCTCGTTGTTTTATTATCCGAAGTTGATAGTCATCTTTTAAGTTGAGTTTAGATAATTTTTGGGTCCCTGCAACCCAGTCTCGGAGTTTACTCATCAGTGATAACATGTATTGGTTTGCTACTGTGAGTTTATTTAACTGTCAGCAATCTACACAGAGTCTCATTGACCAGTCCGGTTTAGAAAAAAGTAATATTGGTGCCCCTGCTGGAGATTTGCTTTGCACATTTTCCTTTGATCAGGCATTTTCTTCAGGTATTGGCTCAGGAAATATAGCTGGTGGGCTAACATAGGATATATTGGGCCCCATGGCGGTACTGCACCCGGTATTAAATCTATTGCATGATCGAAGGTTCTTCTTCCTGCTAGTTTCTCTGCTGCTTCCTTTACAAAAGGCATTTTGAATACATAGTATTCCGGTGATATTTGCAGGAAATTAGTGGCATCTGATATTGAAGGGGATCCACCCATGATTCTTCTGATATACCAGGCCTCTGTGTCATTGGCCACGGTTTCGTCCCATTAAAACATCAGGTCTATCACTATCTTTTTAACCTGACTTTGACATTTTTGATCTTTAAATATCTATTTATACGCATTCTCAATGTACCTTATAGGATGTTATATATGTTACTAGCCAAAAGGGATGATAAGGTCATATTTGCTGCTGTTGGCAATTTCACATGATATATGAGATCGTAGGACATTGCTCCTGATTTCTAACAGGATTGGATATGTATAGTATTTTCTGCCATTTGATGTTGAGGTTCCCTCGAAGGTATAAATATCAAAACTATGTGTGCAAGTAATGTATGGTAACGGATATTTGTTAATCAGTTCTTAGTTAATTAGGAATATATTAAATCCCGAGTCTAATAGCAAGCAAATTTGGATCCGTTCTACATTGGATTCAATGGTCACCCTCACTTCAGGGGATCTATGCTACGGCGGGCCTGGTGCTTCTGATTTTTCTCTCCCATTATAGCCTCTTGGGGCCTGTGCGGGTCTCGTGCATGACATCTTTATTGTTGTTGTAACTAGGATGTTTTTGTCTATGCCACTATATTTTCAACTATTAAGGCCTCCTCAGAAAAAGTAAACTCTATGTCTTTGGCATACTGCACAGCCCACTACCAGCACTCTTTACCACTTGCCAAAGGGTTTCCATACACCTGCAATTTGCCTGCCTAACAGGAGCAGAACTCGTATCGATGATTGTACCCAGAGGATTCTTCCTGCATCGTCACAATTACCACAGGAGTCAATCGTCCCTATCCTGTTCACAGAGCCGGACTCCAGGTCTGGGACGGATTTACCATCCTCCATTTTGTATGTCATTTAGGTAGCAGCAGATGCTAATTGTCTTCCAAGTTTATTTTTCTTGATTTCCGGAATCCGGTTCTATTTGTTCAATTCTTCCGCGTTTCTCCCAACCTGTTATATATTTTCGTTCCAGGTAGGTTTCTCCAGTTCCAGGCTAAACTTGTTTCTCCTTATCATTCTTAGGAGGTCTCTTGTCCGAGCTGGCCTGACCACTCTTCTTTGGATCTCTGGTAAGGAATTAGGGCTTTATAAAGACTTGAGTTTAATTGACTGTCTTGCGTACTGAGGTCTGTTATACACCAAATATAGTGCTCTGCAATCTGCTTTTGGAGCTCTAGGTTCTCATAGTTGGTCGCGGACTAGTACAAGCCGCCACAGAAGTTAATCGCTTCTGGCTCGCCTGTTATTCTTAGGTTTGCATTACTCCCTGGGGTCTGGATTGCTTATAGTGAGTCTCTCTTGGCTTCAGGGGTCCCGTAGAGAAGAGCGAAATAACTGCTATTAGGAACTAGTAGAAGTTGAGCCCCCTAGTTGATTTCAGATTTTGGAAGGGATCCATAACGGAGTACCGAGTCACCATCACTGCTCGTGCCTATAAACCTATTTTCAAGATTCATCCATGTATTTCAGTTCCCAAATTCTGAGTTTATTGACTTAGTTAACCCGTGTTATGGGTGCCCTAGGCCCCTTTGTTGGCATGGTTGCTAGGGGTCATCGATATTGCAGTTTGAAAATTTCCAGATTTTGTTCTATGACCCATACAGGGGCATGTTTCCTACAGACCTATCAAGTATGGTTTGCCAAAGTGCAACATGTACATTGATTGGCCTTTAATCCTTAATCTATTAACAATTTTCCCAGAATCATATTGGAATCAGCTCAAAATTCCTCCATCCAAGCTGGATAGTGAGGGTAAGCCACAAGGTTCCTCTTCCGCGGGTGACCCACACAAGGACCAGTGTCCACCATCTTGACCGTATGTGGCACAAAAGCTTGCCGTTACTACCAGCGCAGGCCAGGCCGGCAGGCAGGGTCTGGCAATACTTGGCAACAAAAAAGGCCAGACGTATGCAAGTACAGTAGCTACCTCCTCACATGAACGTGGTCATGAAAGTTCAACCATATCACCAGCGCCTGCAGCACATACATGTCAAATGATAGCTCACAGCCTGAACACTAACCCGGCTACCATACCCTACCGGAGGGACTAAAGGCTACCCGCCACGTCCCTTCAGAGGCTATCTATATTCGTAGTATACCATACTTGCCTATCGGCGAGGTCAAAGGGTTTTTGACCTGCATACTACTGTGTCTCCAAATGCGATATATACATATATATATCTTTGATAGATCACTGTATAATAGAATTGCTAGTGGAAAAGAATCATATAGGGTAAATGAAAAACCGCATTTCTAAGGAGAAGAAATACTATGTGCGGACTTCCTTTTACCGGCTCGATGTTACTTCATTTGAGTGAGAGACACATGTTACCCCAGAAAAGCAGGAGTCCATCCTGATCAAGGATTTCGTTAAACGAATTTCTACCTCCTTAACGTCAACCAAGGTAGACTCCACACAACGATATCTTTGTGACTGAGCATGAATGCGTGGTGTCAGCAAACAGCTGGAAACACCGCTTGACAAGCGATACAAGATTCGAATTACTACAACTGATTTGCCACCAGATAATCCTATCTACAGAGGGCTTGACCTAGGACCAATAGGTATGAGAATGGATGTGGCCGTTGGTGAGAACGTAGGGTCCAAAGGGGTTGAATCATATAAAAGACCTGATAAGAGTTTGATAGTATAGAGTGGTAGGTAACCCACTATCCACTGCTCCAAATATATATCTCGCTCGACTATAGGTTTCTGACAAACTTGAATCCTCAGTTTTAGTCGTGAACGAGATAGAAAGATGTTGGTACGTAAGCCAACACGTGGAACCACCTCCCTCAAGTAATGTATCGAATAGGATACATCAATGCTAACTCTCTACCAGATAGAAAGTTTGCCATGGTAATCTGCCTCCACGAGAAACATTTTGACTATCTTTTCGTTGCTGAACACTGGTATCAGCATCAGATATCACCATTATCATACCCTCTTATCCATTCCTCTACTAAACAATATCCTGGCTGATCACGCAAAAAGGGTCCTGGCCGCAACTACAGTGAGATATACTTGCTAGTTCATCCTCACTTTCGTACTCTAATTCTAGAAACAAAAACTACAGAGTACTCAATTGCTATCTCTATTCCTGGTATGCGGATTGCCGGAGTCTACCTTCCTCCATATTCGCTTACCGACCAATCTGTTCACTCTGAATTGTCTTCCCTTGGACCCTTCCACTTACTTTTAAGGGATCTATATTCACACTTTCCATGCAACCAAGCTTCACTCAGAGCAATGTTACCATATGCCACCTCCTTGTGCACACAGCTCATTCAGTCTTGGGCTGTGCAGCAAAGCATGGCCCATCTGTCTGATGATACAACTCCCCCAGTTGTAGCAAGAATACCCGATCATTCATTTTGCCACATAGATACCTTCTCAAAGGTACAGTTTATGTTGCTACCTACAAAACATTTAACATTTGAGACTGTTTGCGAGTACATGTTAATGGTTGATGTCGAGAAAAAAATCCCTCCCAATACAAGAAGAGGAAAAAAGGCAGTAGATCAGACCAGCTCAAACAATCCTCTCCGATTTCAAATACAAAGATTGCAAAAATCCGAGATCGCGCAAAAGTACCATGATTCCTGGTCTATACTGGACCACTTTGGTAATTCCGACTCAGGAGGCGAGATGTTTGATGTGGATATGTTGGATACCCTAATCTGTTGTCAAGTTCAAAGTCTGGCCGTAGAGGTTTTGGGACTTTACCAGCTGAATCAAGCACCCAGAGGGTTAGACCAGGTTGTCGGTAGATTGGCCTGACGTCCAGATTTTCCTGCTACTGTCCAACTCATGAAGTGCCCCTTCCGTCCTTCAACCACTTCTAGGACTCTGGTTTCCTCAACGAATACCTGCACTCTGTTGGCGGAATGTGTGAATCACTATTCAGAGCTATTTTCACGGCCTCACAATCAACCCGATATTACCCTGAAAGTCAATGCCATGGTGGATCCAGCCCCCCCACTATCTACAGTACGAAGGCTACCAATGCCACATGAATCACGTCATCCAGCCTCCCTTGATATTACAATGATTGCTTCCGGCCTGCTTGATGTCATGACGGAAGATACGATCAAACTGAAAATCCAAACACTATTTTCCACCAAAGCCCCTTGTCTCGATGGAATCCATCTAGAAATGCTTAAACAACTTCTTGACACAAGGCTGCCAAGCAAACTCCTAACTCTATTGCTGGCTATTTTGAGGTTCGGGGAAACGCCCCATAGGTGGAACGCCTGTTTGCACTTCTCCCTGCACAAGGATAAGTCACGACCCTATACAGCCAGAAATTCACGTCCAATCAGCCTAGTCTGCATATTTGGTAAGATAGTCGAATCCTTGATATTGCCTATTGTATCCCTATATGGTAATATGAAATATTCACCAATTCAAGCTGGCTTTAGAACTAGATACTCTAGTTTTACCCATGTACTTGCTCTACAGCATCAGATTCAGAGTGGTAAAGCACATCATATCACGTTCCTGGATTTCGCATCTGCATTTGACAAGGTCAACTGGCCACACCTCCAGCAGTAACTCGAAAGGCAGGGCATGAACCCACTGGTTCTGCAATTGATATATCACCTTATGTATCATGATATGACCTTTGCAGTTGTTGTCAATAGTACTCTCACAGGCCCACCTCGAAGGGAATATGGCCTACTTCATGGGTGACTGCTTTATCCCATCCTTTGCTAACGATTTGTCAACAGTTTACTTGACTTTCTGAATGATGGTCAACTAGCGGATATACCATCTGCGCTCTTCTTTGCCGATGATGGTGTACTCCTCGCGCTATCAATCCCCTGTGTGCAGGAGCTATTCCCTCATGCGTCTCAGTGGGCCTTGACCCACTCAATGACTTTCAATTTAGCCAAATGCGGACATCTCAATACCGGAAAAGCGGTTGGAGATCCGTACTCTGCTATACTTCTCTTGGATAATTAAGTAATCCCCCAGGTGAATTTATATAAGTACTTGGAAGTGCTAAACAGTAAATATGGCATCGATTTCCTTACTCAAGCTGACTGCCTATCCATGCTTCTTCGAAATCTTCTGTACGCAATAAGCTGGTATTCCGACACCTGGCCTCCAAGTATAAGATTCAACATTTTCTGCTCTATGCTCTCTCAAACCATGCAATATTCCATTCCGCTCTTCTACGCTCACACGCGTGGTCTGAAGAACGATCCTGGCCAGCAAATGTTAAAGGAAACCTATCATGATTGTATCAACTGGATTGCAGAGGGGAATGCAAAACGCCATTACATACCTGCCAATCTCTTGGGCCTCTTGCCATACCTGGATTGATGTCAAAATCTATTTATCCGCTTCTATCACCCGGTGAATATCACGCACTGGGCCAATCAAATACGATCTATGCTGTCTTCCTTATCTACTGTGCCGGAAAGTAGATTCCCCAGCAGGTCCCGCACCCCCAAATCCAGATTAATGTTGTACTGATTCGTTCGACCCCCATACTATATCTGCCAGCCCTGCGTGAATAAGGGAATATTTCGCCTGCCTTGACCAAACATAAACTATAACTTGCTTTAGCTGTGGACAAAGCTTTCAAGAGTATATACCTGGCACCTAAGGCTCCCAGGTTATTGCATATCACAAAGCCTGCCGACCGCACCACCAATCTCGACTGTGATGCCGTCCTACTCTCTCCTGCAGATGATCAGGCCAAATACCTTGCCTGGAGACGTGGAATATTTGGTTCGGGTAGGAAGTGCAGCTGTGGCAAACGCTTCACTTGTGGTCACCTTGATTGCATGCCCTATCCAGTGCCAATATTATCACACCATCAGGCACTACCCTTTAAAGTGACCAAACAGTCATGAGTGAGACAAAGTACACCAACATAGACTTTTTGCTCAATGAGGGGGAATGGGAGAAAGCAACTACGGTTCTCGATTTTTTCTACTCTACCATGGCAAATGTTTTGTAAATTGCTATTTTTCCGTCAGTGCTGTCTCTCTTATCCACTTTTTATTCCCACCTTCCACTAGTTTGTGATGTTAATCTGCTTGTTCCAGTTTCCCTTCATTGGTGCCTCCCTATTCCACCATGTATTTCTTATTCACCTTTGCTAGTAATTGCAATTTTTGCTTTAAGGATATAATGCATCTTCACGTTGTGGTTGCACATTCCTTTGACCAACATGTTTTCCTAAAACTTTCCGCATATAGGGAAACTGTTTGGCCTATGCAATTAACTATTGGAGCTTCTTTCAATGTCTCCATTGATGTTATGTGCCACTTCAAACTAACCACCCCTATTTTCACCACTTTTCTAACTTTTTGTTTAATCAATTCCTACCTTTCATTTCATCCGTTACGCATTTTGTCCCTAATATAATTTTTATTCCAGAATTTTGCATACTTCTTGCCACATGTCCTTTGGCAAGGTATTTCTGGTGTTAGACCCTTTGGACATCATTGTGGGCCTTGTACCTTTGATCTCGTGGCCATCATTGAGGGTCAATTACATTTGACTTTGTGGCCATCACTGTGGGCCATGTAACTTTGATCTTCGTGCCATGATTGGGGCCAGATTCCATTAACTTGTGTGCCACAATTGCGGGCATTGAAACCCTTAGTCCTGTAGCCTGTTGGTGGGTTAGTTCCTAACCTGCTCTGAGTTATGGTATCAGTTGATGTGGGCCCTGTCGATTGCTGCTTCTGTTGTAGTTGTGGTTTCCTTGGTCTCATTACTGGCACGGTTTGCTGGGTTGACGCGCTTGGCTGTGACTTAGAGCCCTTGTTGGCTGTGGGTCCTGTCTCTAGTTAATACTACTTGACTACTAACCCTAAGATTGGAGGAATGAGGGAAGATCAGGGGGAGCCAGCCTACGGCAGGGTTGAGGGTGACTGGGGCGCAGTTCAGTCAAAGTGCAGAAAGGCTGCGCCAGTGAGTGCAAAATAGGGTGATAGCTGTGAGGCAGCTCTCCTGGAAGAGGACAGAGAGTCTGGTTTAGCGGAAGCAATTAATTACCCATCGCTGAATCTGATTCCAGAAGACGGTCATGTGCCTTAGTATACTATAAGAGGGTAAGAAGAGGGCAGGCCAGTAGGTAAGGCTAGGGAGGAGAATGAGACAGCAAGGCGGTGGCACAGGTAGTGGGAGAGGCCCACACCTGGTGGGAGAAAGCCTGCGAACAGTGGCAAAGGCACCTTGAGCGAGGGCAATAGGCTTAGAGAAATGAGTGGAGGTAGAAAGGGATAGCGTGAGAGAGTAGCTAAGCCACTTGAGAGCGTTAGCAGGATGGAAGACCTGCCCAACTAAGTGTATGAGAATAATGCTAGGAAAGCCACATTAGTTTTTAGTGTGCCAGTGCATGAGTTCCGTCTTGGGTACTGAAAAGGGGAGATTACAGGTTGCTCTGCGGCGTTTGATCCTAGATAAAGCTGCCTGTAGCTGCTGAATATATCCGTGGTAAGAAGGAGATGATACAGTCAATGAAAAATCGTCAATATAGGAAAGAATAAAGCCCCTGTAGATAAAAAATGAACGGAAGAAACATAAATAACAAAAAGCATAGGAGATATAGGTGACCCCAGTGGGGTGCCAACAGAGACGGGAGAAAAAGTCCCTGGTGAGCCCTGGAAAAGGAGGCGGCAGGTGCGGCTTGCAAGGAAGGACCTGACCCAAGAGGTAAGGTAGTGGTTGACATCTTTTTTCCTAAGTACAGTGGAGAGGAAATCAGGATCATGGATATGAAAAGGCTGCTTGATGTCTAGGAAGAGGGTGGAGAACTGGAGGGAGGGGTGATGCAAGGTGCGGATTGTGTAGGCAAGGGTGGTGACAGCATAAAAAGAGTAAAGGCCTGCCAGTGAGCGAAATTTGTTCTTACTTAGGAGGGCAAAGATTATGGCGAAGAGAGCAAGGTGGGAGGCATCAATTCTCACCAGAACCTAGGAGATTGTTTCGAGAAGGTCGATTACCTTCATGGAGGCCAGGGTATGATTGGATAGCTTGCCTGGCATATAAAGGACCACGCCGTTGGCCATTTTAAGGGAAGGTGGGTGGAAACTGTATAGGAGAAGAAGGGAGAGGAATGAAACAAGCATGTAGGGGGTGTTGCGGTAGACCACTATTGATACTCCATAGGGGATGGTGTCAGGACATGGTAGTAAGGAGAAGGAGAAGGCCTTGAGGGAGGCAGATGTTGTTTCTGTGGTCAGCTCAGGGGCATTTAAGTAGGGGCGGAGGTTCAAGGGGGTGCGAGGGGAGGGACTTTGTGGAAAGAAATGATTATGGAGAGCATTGTTAATCGACTCTAGGGTATTGGACTATGGTAAAGTGGAAAAGCGAGTGGTTGAGGAACCTAGTGCCAGACGTTGGGTGGCCCAGAGGGTGGAGGGAGAGGCGTTGAGGAAGAGGGGGGTCAAGAGGGCCTTTTTGCTCTTATAAGGACTTTAAATTAGCCAAGACAGGCAAGTTTGGTGACTGAGATATCGCTCAATGAGCGGTAGGTGCATACTTTGTGAGCAGTGCAGTGGTATTCCTTCCAAAGGGTCGAGAAGAGGGGTGACCAATAGGCACTGGCCCAGGGAGATTGGCGCGAAAGTGGGCTATGGGTGAGAAGGAGGAAGAGACCACGATCGAAATTGGTGTCAAACCATAACGAGACTGAGGCAGAGGTGGCGTGGCGAGGTGCGTCAGGGACTGTCAACTCCTCAAGTAGGAGTGACAATTTGGCGTCGTGAGTGGAGGCCCAGTTCGTGCTGGAAGGCTATTGTGTGTCTTTAGGATGCCTAAAGGAGAGCCGAATAGAGACAGGGTCAGAGCCAGGCGCGGGAAGGGGAGTGCTCCTAGAGGAGAAAAAAGAACTTAATACACAAGAGGCAAAAGAAACATCTAATACCCAAGGTCTGCCTCTGCCATCCAAAGGGAAACGGGTAAAGACCCCAGGTTTATTAAAGGGCTGGTAGCCAAGTTCGGCACACCTTGAAAAGTAAGGGAAAGAAACAAAATACTCAGAGGGAGAGTGGGACCAAAGCGGGTTACAGGAGTGGTGATGGATAATAAAGTCACACAAGGAAAGAACAGGAAACCCATCCAGGGGAAACAACATAAGAGGAGAAATTGTACGCAAGGAGGGTGACCTGCCAGGGAGAAAATCGGAGTTCAGTAACCGAAGGCGCGAAAATGAAAACCCAAATAGCCGATCTGTCGTGAAAGAATCAATGCCCAAAGGGTCAGATCTTCAAAAACAAATCGGAAGTATGACACAAATGGAGAGATGGGAAGAATAAATATAACAAGGCAGACGTGGCTTTTTAGAAGAGGAACACGGGGGGAGAAGCACTTGAAGCAAGCAAAGGAGGGAACACAACCTTGAAAAACTAAAGGATCCTGGATACACAATAGCAAAATAGGAAAGGAAAGTTCCATTAAGGAATTAAAATAGGGAGAAATCACATCCCAGCTGCCCTGGCAGTTGTGGGGAGCAAGGGAGAGAAAGGACAAGGTCATAGTGGCCCCATGTGGTAGGGAGGCAGTTGTGCAATCCATTACTGGGCAGAGTACAAGGGATCAGGCGGGGCAGGAGAGGGGCTGGGCACCATCTGGGTAGGAGGTGCACCATGCCTGGAGGAGGACCTGGACATACCTGGGGCGGAGTGGGCGGGCCTCATGGGCCTGGGAGTTGTTAGGTCAACGGCAGGACCCAAGGGACCAGGAGGCGGTGTGGAGTGAGGAGGGGGATCTATCAAGACATCCATCTCGTCCTTGTCTATTAGGGGCTGGGCGGCAAGGGGTGCTAGGTCTGGAGGAGTGTGGCGGCCTAGGTGGGCAGTCTCGGTTAGGGGTACCGTGATCCCTATAACAGTTTAGGCTGTGTGGAGGGGAGGTCAGGCAGCAACTAACTACGGATTTGGTGTTGCCCTGCTTGGGGTATGATTGATTGGAGTATCTGTGGTCGGCTCTAGTGTGGTGAAAGGAGTAGAAAGGATAGATCCGGTCGTGGGTCGTGCATCGGGAGGTGACATTGCCAAAGGCCCAATACTTGTGGCACTATGATTATCGGAAGGAGGAGAAGGCCCTTTCGGACCTCCTATTGGCTGAGAAGAGAGGGTCATGTGGGAGAAGGGAGGAGGAGTGTTCAGGGGCGGTGGTTATAACTTCAAAGCATGAGTATTTGAGGCGTTAGGCAGAGTCACTAAAGAGGAACCTAGCAGAGACGACGGGACACCAAGCGAGTTAAGAATTAATGGAGAGAGGTAAGACAAGAGGTCATGTTCATTATTAACGAGGCAGGAAGTAGGGAGCGAGTGGATCACTATCTGGATGGCTATAGGTGGCGCGGGGACAGGGAGCCAGGGGTTGTGACCAACTGGAAAAGATTGGTTGAGGTGCCTGGTTAGGACTGGAAACAAGAGGACTATGAGAGGGCAATGACCTGACCATCAAAGCCAGTGAGGGATAGAGACCCTCAATCGTTGACAGAGGCCTTGAATCCACAAGGGAGGGAGGAGTTCGCATCAACCAAAACCGAGGTGGCCAGGTCAGGAAGAAGGCCAGATATACTGCTGCATCAGGGCGGAGGGCTAGTCAGAGAGGGCGGTGAAAAACCTGCGGGCCGCTCTGGTAATGGGGGCAGGAGAGGGTGGTGTTAGTAGTTGAGCGGAGGGAGAGAGAGAATTGGAGGAGGGCGGGGTCGCTTAGGTGGTGGCTGTTGCTACAACCTTTACCGCTGGGTGACTGCTTACTAGAGACTTCCTTTTATTCCTCCTCCCTGACACCATCTGTGAATAGAAGGGGGCAGAAGTATGCGGTCCCGAAACTGATCGCCAGAGAAGCCCTGAAAGATTAGAGCGGGGCCTTCCGTCGTAGGGGCAGAGGAGAGGGAGAAGGGGCAGATAGGTGCCATGAATGGCTCTAGGTCGTGGCAGGACGGGCAGCAATAGAAGGGCGGTAAAAGAGGTGGAGAAGGGGGCTAGTGTGAGATGGTGGCAAGGGTCATAGAGCTTAGAGTGGATTGAGGCGAGGCTTTAAGTCACATGGTCTGGTAGTTGGGACGAGTTCGGTAAGCTGGTAATAAGAAGTGTGACTACGGAGGAAAGTGATTCAATTTGGGCGCCGCAGGCAGCATTTGTATGAAAGGCGCCGCAAGGGAGTAGGATCAAGGTAATCTCGCCAGTCGTGAGGTTGTCAAAGCCTGAAGCAGAAAGGGTGAGGACTTGAGCAGATAAGAAGTTGATAACTTCCCTGGTCTCGTGAAGGAAACAGGAGTGGAACCTGTGGTGGAGGAGGTGGTCTCTGCAGGTATTACAGGAGCGGTGGCAAAATAAGGGGAAGGAGGGGGACTGACTTGCACCATTACCAGGCTTAGTGTATGCAAGGACCTTAGCCAGGGGAGGTGTGGGTGGGATCGTGGGAACTGAATACACTTTTGACCTGGTGGTCCAAAATGTAGGGCCAGGAAAATAGGGGAAGTGTAGCGAGTCCTTACTACAAACTGTTTTTTTTTTCATTTTTTTTCTTATTCTTTATTTCTTTTTATTTTTCTTTTTAAAATCATATATTCGTTGTTAAGGTAGAAGAAGTTGTGTCCAGCGCTTGCTATGGGTTGAACAAAAGCTTTTTCTCTAAAACTAAAAACAATGGAAACCATCGGTAGATAGTACTCCAGCTGGGCAGGTAACTGTTCACACACCACGTACAGTAAACTCAAGTAAGGAAAATCCAGCTCAGGCAACATACAGAAACTACTCCTTCAGGCAAGCATTGGCCGCAGGTTTTTATGAACTTGGGGAAGAGAAAAGAAGGAGGGCAGGAGACCCTTTGGGGGTGGGGGCGACCAAGGGAGGCGGAGACTATGTAGGCGACAGCTGCAAGTCGGGGGTGCAACTAAGATGCATATCAAGTAATTAGGCTACAGGGTTGAGGAGATGTGGTATGGAGGTCCAGATGGGGTCAACCGGGCCTATCCCCAACATGCTTTGGAGGTTGCACTTGTGGGCATTGGCCGTGGCTGAGTAGAAGAGTATAGCATGCTGGAAGTCTGGACCATGGTCCCAGCATCGTGGACAGGAGGTGGGCTCCGCTTCTGAGGCCCATGAGGTTTATAGGGCCAGGTAGCTCTTGTGGGTATGCATCAGGTGGATGCCGCCTGCTATGAACTTGCCCATACCCGAAAAATGGGGCAGGGAGGGGCACGGTTTGTATGGGTAGTCATGTGGTGTAGGATAGGCCTCTCCCCAGTCGGTAATGAGGGTCTGGTTGGCCCGTCGCCCAAGGCGAGTTTAGATGGCGTGCATTGCACGTAGTGGGGGTGAGGTGGACTGAAGGGTGCGAGATATACATGTGGTACTGGTGTGAAGAATAAGGATACCTTGACGGTGAGGACAAGGTGGGCCATTGCTTCCACCGGGAGGTGAGGGCGGACTGGAGGTAAGGCAGGAGCAGATTTTCAGTCGAGGGGATTGACCTTGGCTAATAGGCACCTAGCAAGGTAGAACCACGAGTTGGGAGGCGGGATTGAATGCGGGAGGGAAAGTCCAACTGGAGCAGCCAGTATCAGTGTTGATAGTGGGGCAGTGCAGACCAGTCTGAGTGCAGCAAGCTTAGGCCGGTAAGCGCACAGGACGGCGATAGCTCGCTGGCAGCTCTCCAAGCAGAGGACAGAGAGTTTTGTAGACCGGAAGCAATTGTTGACCCATCTCTGGATCTGGTACCAGAAGACGTTCATGTTCCATAGCATACTATGGCAGGGTACAATAATGTCAGCCCAATAGGTAAGGATAGGAAGGAGAAGGGAAACAGCAATGTGATGGCACAGATGGGGAGAGAGTCCACCACCAGCTTGTGAATGCCTGTGAAGAGTGGCAAAGGCAGATTGAGAAAAGGCATGACACTTCAAGCAATGAGTGGACATGTATCGGGACTGGGTAAGTCAGTACCCAGGCCAGTGGACAGAATTGGCAGGTTGGAAGACCAGCCCATCCAACTATATGGATATAATACAAGGTGGGCCCTGCTGGTTATTTGTGCGCCAGTGAATAATCTCCGTCTTGAAGACTGAAAAGGGAATATTGCGCACTGCTCTCCGTCGTTTGATCTATGCAAAAGATACCAGTAGCAGCTGAACATTGTTGCTGTAGGAAGAAGATGATACAGTCAATGTAAAATTATAACATAGGAAAGAATAAGTCCCCTGGAAAGGTAAAAATAAAGGGAAGAAACATAAATATCAAAAAGGAAAGGGGATAGAGGCGACCCCTGCGTGGTGGCAACACAAATGGAAGAAAAAATTCCTGTAGAGCCCTGAAAAAGAAGGTGGCAGGTGCGGCCAATTAGGAACGACCTGACCCTGGAGATGTGGTAGTAGTAGACTCCTTTTTTCCTGAGTACGCTAAAGAGAAAGTTAGGATGTCCGTTATCAAAATTCCCTTTCATGTGAAGGAAGAGTGTAGAGAACCGGAGGGAGGGGTGATGCAGGATGGGGATTGTGTGGGCAATGGTGGTTACCTCATCAAAAGAGGAAAGGCCTGCCAGGGAGCCATACTGGTTGAGACTTAGGAGACCACAGGCCTTGGCCACACGAGCGAGGCAGGGGGTGACAAATCTCTCCAGAACATGGACATTTTTTCAACAAGGACCATGACCTTAAAGTAGGCAGTGGTGTTATAGGAACGCATGCCTGGTTGTTCCTAACTCCAGGCCTTTTCTTTTTTTTTTTTTCCTTTTTTTTTTTTTTTTACATTATATAATTACTTGTTAAGGTTCAAGCACTTTGCATGCATCGTGAGATATGGTGTAAAGAAAACTTTCATGTTAGAACTCCCCCCATACCCCTGGGATCAAAACCTGTAGTCCCTGGACCCTCTGGTATGGGCCTAACCCACATCTCGCCTACAAGCAAACAAACCACCAGCTGGCCAAAGAGAAAACTAGATAAAAGTAAGAAGCGGGAAAGCAGGAAAGCATAAGGATAACCCAAAGTGAAATCCCAAACACTGCATGGTAATGTAAAGCAGAAAGTAAAAGAAAACAAGCCATTAAATAAACTCTTTATGAGAAGCAAGTGCAAAAGAAAGACTAATGGTTGATGGGGGAAACCATGACATAAGGAAATCCAACTAACCCAAAGTAAAACCGAAGTAAACCACTAACAAGGAGACAGTGCAATAGCAGGAAAGGTCCGCGGGGCCATGCGACCGTGGGAGAGAGTGACCAGCAGAGGGGATGCCTAGCCCAGCAGTGAGACGGATGCCTGCCATAACACGGGGCTGGTAGTGAGAGTACCACCTGAGGCAACTGTGGGAGGAGGGGGAGGGGGTGAGACCATAACCGAAAAAGCCAACCAGGCAGAGTATGACCACTGCTTTTCTTAATCGTAGAGAAGATTACCGTCAACCGAAGTGAATACCGTAGCGCTAGTAGATGAGGCTTTCGACACTGTAGTCGTCAAACTGCAAGGGCCATATTAGTGTAACGTCTGATTCTGACAGCGCAGACTGTAAAGGAGATGAGAGCTTTTGCCTCCAGTGTCAACACTAAGCGAGGTAGCCAAGTGAAAGCGGGGAAAGGGGTGTGAGGAGGAACCATCATCCCCTAGAAACAACCCATACCAGGTGAGACCATCAAAAGGGAGAGAGGTGATGAGGGAGGGGATAGCAATCACCCCACTAGGGAGAGGTGCCATGATAGGTGGGGGGGGAGAGGGAGTGTAGAAGTATCGGGAGAAATACTAGTGGTGTTGAGTTTTCAAGCAGGCGGAGGATAGGAGGTACGGAGCCGGTTCTAACTGCTGACCGCCTAGAGGTCCTTATATAGGCACTCTTCCCTCAACCATAAGCCTTGTAACTCATGTCTATGAGTCACACTCTCTGCATGACTCATATCGAGTGATACTTTGAAATCTATCTGCCGAATTATATGTGTCCATTATGCAACGTACCTAACCAATCAAAACTCATTTAACAAGTCATCTGCCCTTGGGTGGTCACGTGTGTGGAACCCGTGACTGATAATATGAGTCATGTTCCAATATCATTAGATAATATGACTCACAAATTTGAGTCATGCATACGATCAACCAATTACCATATAACAATAATTGCACTAGTGCGCATTATGTCAAACCTAATGACTACTAAAGAGTCATATTGCGAAATATGACAGCCTTATGACTCATAACTATGAGTCATGTGATATCCTACCGTGCCTAGTCACCAATCGTGACCCTACACTTATAATCTTAGGACATTTCAACCTAGGATTCATCACTAAAGATATCTCCTTCAAAGGTTTCCCTCATCTAATCTTTATTCTCTGTTGCTAAAGCAAACCTCTAAACGTGATGCACACCGTTTCGTAGAGCTCTTCTCCAATCTCTCTATTTCTTGATGTCGACTTACTCAAGAGCTCTCTTGACTGTCAGGAGTGAGGAATGTGGTATAAACGTATTGTTCAATTCTAATCAAGAGTGGTCAGGTGCCTTCTTGTACTCTCTGACTTGGTGGTAGTTGGTTGTCAAATTAAAAGTTTTAAGTTTTCCCTGTATAAGGAGGATTTTAGCATCATACTTCTTTTAGATCCCGTTTTCCAAAGTTTGATCTTTGCTCTATAAATGGTATAAGTGGTCTCCAATTTCTTCACAAGAGATTATCTTTTTTCTCAGCGCAACTATTTGCTCTTTCTTGAAGTCCATGAGATAGCCTTTCTCATCTAGAGGCATTGTGGTTTTGGGGTGATTGATCGGAAGAGTGGGGTGATTTAAGGAGTTGTTTGGTAACCACCGATCGGACGAATCCTTTTGGCCTAGTACTTTATATTTGAACTAGGATGTCCCTCCCTAAGCACAAGTACAGACCACCGCGTGCAGCCTGTGAGGTCCTGCCCGGGAGACAGCCGTACTGGACCGTTCCGAGCACTAGTATCAACCTTTTCTCCTATATTCCTGCGCAGGCCAGTAGGCCAACCTTTCACGAATACGGATACCGTGCGATTTCTCTAGCTTTACTCCACAAACTACCGTCTGCTCTAGTTTACCGGCAGCAGTAGGATGCCAACCCGTACTCTGGTATACTCAAACGCATATCTGGACTTTCAAGGGAGATGAGGGTAGGCACGAAAGCTACTATTAAATTTATATGATGAAGATTAAAAGTCAAGGGGTAGAAATGAGATCCGAGGAATCAAATCCCTAGGGTGAGGAAAAAAATATTGTTATGTAACAGACACAAAATCATCCAACACAACATATGAAACTGCAACGGCATTAGGTTGAATTTTGTTGTGAACAAACGATATGTTCATAGGTGAATTTTATGCTACCCTGTTTTCAAGCAAATATATCCCCTCCCGCAGTGCCTGTCTCCTCTAGGTTAAAGAAATGAAAAGGAAAAAGGTATGCTTTAAACAGTACCAGGCATAGCGAGAAAGGGGAAGGGGTGAAAGCGTTCCCAACAAAGCATGAATTCCGTATCAACCTTAAACACAAGTCACCAGTTAAACAGAAAGTAAAGCCTATTACCCCTTGTAATAAATATACACGATACAAACGAACATCCATAGTACCCTGCTTACTATGTCGCACACCTCATTGTCTGCCACCCATCGCAGTATCTCCCCCACCATACTCTTCACTCCCACTTTCATCTCCACTCCCACCCGCGTCCGCTAAGAGCGAAGGCCCCCCAGTAACCATCGATTGCATTACCTTCTCTGTGAGAACAAGTCTGAACTGGCTGATTGTCAGATCAGCTGCCCCAGGTTTAACATCTAGAGCTTCCGGGACACTCTGAGCCTGAGAGTATTCATTTACACAGTCTTGCGGGACAACGAAAACAAGGTTTATGTTTTTGATAGTAGCTGGTAGTGATTCACAAAGCTTCTTCACCCCACGTAGTTTGATATCGTGACTCTTTGCGATGGTGATTTGAAATAGAATCAAGGTGTCCAAACCACTAAACACAAGTCCATCAACTGATTCAAAGTTTGCGGCAGAAGGGAGGAAATATTTTCCGATCATATCTCGTTCGATACCCTGGCCACCCTCCACTCGAACCAGTGACGCCAAGTTGATGGCATCCATGAAATAATTGAGGGATACGGACCGATAAATGTGAAATTTAAGGGGAGGGGTGTTGTTGTCTATAATCGGAAGTTGATCTGCCTCGAAAGATCCGCCCGCTCGCAACCAGTCATGTGCGTATGCCTCGAAAATCCAGCCTGCTGTGGTACGGAGTGATCTTTGGTGAGCAAGCTGATTGTAGAGCTCAAGACACCTCAGTTGTGATTTTATCTGTGCCTTCTCGAAGACCTTATGAGCAATCCATCTCGAAGCGATTCGTGCATTATATGACCTCCTACTATGGGTGGGATCCATAATAGCCATCCTGTGAGAAGCATGCTGATGTACACTATTCTCTACCATTTGGAACCCCCCATGTGTGATGAATGTATCTATTTCGCGATCGACTTTGCCAAGGTAGTCCTCGAGACTAACATTATAGGCAGAGTCATTTCTCACTGAGATTGACCGCAAGCAGGTCCTGGCAACCGGTCCCAAAGATGTGAAGGTCGTAAAGAGCATTGCGATTTGGCGTGGAGTAGGGGGCCTGGGATTTACGAGACTGTCACAAGAGAGGTTGGTTAGCCACTCTCTTCTTTACCTTGGCAAAGGACTGGTACCAGAAAGCAGCTACAATCTCATCCCAACCCCAGTTACTCATATACCAGCATCCAACATTCCTATCCTTTTCCCACTGCCGCGAAGCATTTATCTTCGCTGGCGAGGCTGCCAGCACCACAAACCAACTATGATCCTTATTCCATCTTGCATCTGTAAGCGCCTCATCCGTCAGGATCCAAAGTCCATGCTTGCGGTCCTCAGGGAGGTGGAACAGGTAATTGGCATCGGTCTCGCTACCATTGGAATGACTATCAAACAAATAGCAATTGGCGTCATTGGAGCGAAAAGCGGTTGACTGACCACTCAGAAGCCTGCGCACCAGGATGTAAGAGAGAAAAAATGATTTTCCTATTTATTTATTTAAGCAGTTGTAATGAAAGGACTATTGTGAATACTACACACCTGAACCGGGCTGAGCGGCTATTTCAAAATCTAGATTCAGATCATCCGCTGGTATCCCAGTTTCGGAGTCGACATCAGACCATTTGTCGAACTCGACCTTCAAGAGCTCGCATTCAATGTTCTCAAATTCTTGACGTACGAGAAGTTGATTCTTTCCACAAGGAAGCTTTGACCTAACCTTGAGCACCTTGAACACTTTCTCTTGCTTTCCTTTTTCGAATTCTGGATCTGGAAAGGCCTTATCTACTTCCTTAAGGTTAACCTTATATCCTAGACGGAGTCCGTGTTGTGGCCGGGGAATGGAGTATGTGTGATCTTGGATAACAGGTAGTTGTTTTAACCATAATTCATCGTAGAGGCCTTGCATACTGTTAAATGTAGGGGCGCAGTTGAACCTGGGTTGATGGTAGAAGTTTGGTTTGTGTAAGGCGAGAAAAGAATGACTCAGTTGCGTTGCCGGTGGGGGGTGTATATAGATGGGGTTTTCCCTGAATGGTACAGGGTGGTTGATTGAGTGCAGAAAAAAGAAAATTGATTGAAGAGGGAAACAGAATTTATACTAACGGCCAAGCCATATCACGGGTCTAATCCCCGTGTGAGGAGACACGCAGAACAAGACTTGGCATCGTATGACTCGCAAAGCTATTAGAGTCTATTTGTGACATGGTTTTGTGGGGTAGTTGATAGTAGATCATATGAACGTTAGAAAAATATTGACCCTACCCCATGAAACCGTCTGAGTGAGACTTGGTATGGACAGAGCAACATGAGAATCCAAATTGGCCTATGCTGCCAGGTGGTCTATAGTCTTAAATGAAACAGTTCTGGTGATAAACAGGGATCCGAGACATGGGAATCTGGTCCTATTAGAGCTTCATTCATTACGATTTGACCAGTAGTAGTAATACTTTACATTTGTAATATGTGTACATGTTCCGGTTCCTCAATCGGAATTTTGTTAGGATCTCGTTTGTGAGATTATATTCTGTTTAGTAGGTGTAAACTCACCTGTAATAATTGCGGCTGTGGGTTTTAAAAGCCTAAGCACCTGGTGGAAAGATTTCTTGTATTTAAGAGTAGTTTTGTAGCTACAAGGAGACATCACACTTCAGACGGGTGCCTAGAATACAAATGCACTTGGTTGAATAGTAATTCTATTGTCCTCCTTCACTCTACAAGCCATTGTATTTAAACCAGCTTGACTTCACCTCTCACCTAGTCTAGATTAAACAACGAAGCAATAGCAGGGCACTGCATAGGCCCTATTATGCCACAGTTGATACAGGCTAGACCCTGTTGCATCATGTAAGAAGGAGTGTATGTGAATGTTGTAAATGGAAAGTCACCTAACATCAATAAACAACACATGGTCTTTAACAGGAATGCCACTAAACCTTCATTAATTAACCAATCCGGTACCTCATCATGAATTGTTTCCATTTCAGGGTTTCTTCCTTGCAACACCCCCTCTACATTATAATAATAGCACTAACTGACCTCCACCTGCAATTCTATTATCATTAATTTGTATCCACTTTCCTTCTTACTCTTGCACCTATCTCCTGATTTTACCACCTATCTGGAATGAAACGTGCACCAAAATAGTCTAAATCTCCCATAATAGATTATTGAAACAAATAAATAATACTTTGGGATATGGAGCCTAACTCAAAAAGCAATATTATTTTCTAATGCTGCCTTCAAATTACGCAATAGATATAGTTCCTCCAAACACAGAGTAAAAAAAAATGGCGAGCCATTCTCGACCCATTCTTTTTCATTTCCACTTTTCTGCTTTATTAGTTTCATCATGTATTACCTGTCAACGTACAAGAACAGGCCTGCATCATGAGATATGGAGCAAAGAAACTCTCATATCCAAAATGAGATATAGCAAAGGAAAATCGACTCTAAAGCTGATACAGCTAACTAGGATATGACACATAACTACATATGTACAACAAAGGGTCAGTAAAGGAAACAACTTAAGGGTACTAGTGCCCACTTGTACCTCATTAGGCAAGACCTCAGTATCAGTAACCTCATGCAAACCTATGCAACCAAGGAAATCCAACTAAGGTAAAGGAGGAATGGTAGAGGTATATGAACTCTGAATCCGAAGGAATAACTTACCGAACCTCAGCCGCGCCGGTAAGTCCTGAAAGGAATGGAAGAGGAATCGTACAAATCAACTGCATAGGTGACTTAACACCCATTGGGAGCTTGGCTAAGGAGAGGCACATGGGCATTCAATTAGTTAAGAAAACCGAGCTACAATAGATAAACCAGAGTCACAACTGACTACAGTAACAGACTTAGAGAGGGTAACTCGGAATCAAGGTTACATTAGGTAGGGTTAAACACTGATACTGGGTAACGCAGGCCCTGAATTAGCCTGGATAACCCTCTGACTCACTTGGACTGAGTAACTGCCTAGGCAAGATAAGTGGAAGATCTAAGGAAATAGGGCAAGTTATATGATGGTGGTTGGGCCTCGCACAACTGTGTAACTACTGTCATCATAGTCTCCGGGGCCGTAGTAAATGAAGGAAATATTACACGACTGCTTCTGTGCAAGTAAACGGGCATTACGCAGGCTTCAGGTCAAATTTGTGCTATAAGAGGTGCAAGTTAATAAAACTGGGACTTTGTGTAAGCGAAGACCAATCCCAAGTTCCATTACTCTAACATCTGACGAAACCCGATATTCTACCATGATTACCGATAGGGGTTTTGCGATATTTTACCAACCTCAATCATCAGCTCTGGCCCCTGCTTGGATAATTTGAGTCACTATAGTAAAGCTCTACTGTTGATAAAATACTAGCAAAATCACAGGCTATGGAGATGGTATAATACACTTTGTTTTGAGAGGTTTGGTAATTGAGCTGCTTCAATCTTAAGCCTATTATCCAGATTATAGGAAATAGAAATGAAAGCAAAGCCAGTGTTCCACTGTCGAAGCTCCTTATGAAATAAGTGACTTCTGGGATTATTATTAATAACAGGGAGTTTAGAGGCTTTGGTTTTGGAAGTAATATTTTTCAAGGTAATATTAGATTGTTTAGCAGAGGTTTGGTAATGGAGATTTAGGATGTCATATTGCGTTATCCGTTCTGAAAGCCAATCTAGTATTCCAATTGTTGTACAATGAACATTTATTCTTTGCAAACTATGCAGTTGCTAGAAGTGGGAATTATCGATATAGGCAACTAAAATTGTTTCCAGGGTCTGAATGTGTGTTTCCCAAAGTTGATCATCCTAGATTTTCATAGGGGTATTGTCTACTTACCTGAAAATGTAGTTGGTGATCCTATCGAGCAACACCTCTCTATGTATCACCTATAATAATATACAATCTGGAATCAATATTATCTCTATGCCATCATTAAAACCTACATGAACCAATAATTTTACTAGATATATCTTTGCCTTATAACTCAAATTGAGGGTTATTTTACTCAATTAAAACTTGTTTCATACTGATATAAATACATATAATTATAACTTTGAAACTAGAACCTCTAATATTTAATATAAATATTATTTTTAGTGATACAGTTAATTTAAGATCTAGAAGAGACACTTAAGCAGGTAGCGAATTAGCTTTAGCAGTAAGTTACCTTAAATTTTACTACATAAATTCAACTATTTAATTTTAAATAGTGAAATTTTTGCGTACATTAGCCTTATACAAATAGTGATCTCCTTCTCCATGATCATTATCATCAGAAGTCACCAATTACTCCTCCAGACTCCCAATATCATCGACTACTAGATACTTGGTTCTAGGTTTTAGCTTTCGCTAGACAGGTACTTTTGCATGCTTGTTAGATCGTGGTTTAAATCCAACTCCAAGTTTCTTTGCATTAAAATGTTAATGCTTATGGCAAAGATGAGCTAGTTGCTTACATCTGAGGATAAATTCACCCTTGAGCTGCCTGCTGTCCGGCTTGAAATTCGTTCAAGTAGCTTGCTGTTGGTGAAAGACTTGCTTGATAATACTCTGTTCTCCCTCTTTGTCACAACGGAGAGCCAGCAATTCCTGAAAATATTACTTCACAGCGATAGTCGCACCAGATCCCTTTACACACCTCACCCTTGGTACCAAGTCATCCTCTATTGAAAAAAGACTACTCCTTTTATCTTACACACAAAGTCGAGGCATATTACTTGCAAGTGAGGGCTTCTCTGCTATCTAGTTAATTAGAGAAGGATCATTGAATCTACGATTCCGATTAGACTGATGGAACCCCGTTGCCTCCTTGGATGAACGAATAATACTCTTGGTAAAGAAATTCAGGCGAACCTCCTGAATCATAGGATAGATGTCACTTTTATGCATCTTTGAATGAGGACCACTACCTACCATCTTGGTCTCCACCTCTTGCTTATAATAAGAACTCACAGTAGAAAACAAGCCTACATCTAAAGTTGGAGGATATGGGTATAGTCTGGAGGTAGACAGAGAAGGTAAACATTGTTGTAAAGAGTAAACTCAATGAACTAGAACTTCTTATGAAGGAAAATGTGCCTATTAAGGATCAAAATACTCAATCTTGTTAAATTCCCTTCACTGGCCTAGTCTTAGGTTGAACGATTTGATCTAACAATTCATAATAGATTTAATAATTGGAATAACTAGTGGTGGGACTGTGAAAAATGTTACCTCTTTCTCCAGGAATTGAATGTCATTTTGGTGTCTCCAGAGGTTTGATCTCATATTAGATATAATGAGTGATAGTATCGCAATACCACTTCCCGAGATAGCCATAATATCAGTAACCCAACTTCGCTACCTCAACTTCGATTACCATCTTGAACAACCTAGGGATTTTGCCAAGATGTTCTGCAAATTACTTAAACCACTTTACTAAGTCCATGAGTGAATCCTTTCTATACGGAATACCAGGTATCTTCAGACTTAACTTTAATCTTGCACCGCATGTTGTAAAACCGTTTAGGTGGTATTCGAAGGATATAAAAGTCTGTAGCTAAGGCTCTTATCTTATCAAACACTTTGCTAACCTTGAATTGTATAGTGGGCTGCCTTAGTAAGAATCTTAGGGGCTAGTACTCTCCAAGAGAATCTTTTGTTCCTTGGTCCTTTAAAATGAAAGATACTATTTGGAAAATGTGATTAAAACCTGGGGGGATACCATAGTCATCCCTTTCCATAATCCACATCACCGTGGCATTGTCACAATCATTGTTGAGTAATTATTGAGATAAATGTGAGACGATAGCAGAGACTGTGCCTCGATTATAGCTCTTGTTCGGAGTTGTATTCTTAACTCCATTTTCCAGACTTGCATTAGGAATTGAAAGTCCCTGACTCAATCTTAGTACCCCACAAGCATTTACTAATAATTCTTCCTCATTGGCCTTGTTTGGAAGCATTTTGGAAATGAAACCAGCAGAGGGTAGCGAAGTTATGATAGTAGTTAATAATGTATCTGTTGAGGTAGGTGGGATAATGAAAGCACTGAAACCACAAGTAATAGCTTGCCTTATACGGGTCATATCTCCTTCCAATAACTTGGAAAATACCAATTTATATTCTCCTGCATGCCACTATGCCAGAAGCTTGGCTATAAAAATAGTCACTGTATTATAGTTACCTAAATTAGCAACCTTGAACACTAGTTAAGGAATGAAAATTGTAAGGATAAAACCACCAAATCTGCAATTATTATTACTTTTCTATCATTCTATAATAGTATGAATTATTGCACTAAAAGATTACCCAAAAAGTAAAAATAGTTGTTGAATTATTGATATTTTTATTGGATTATTAGAATAGGTGTAGGTGATCAATAGTTAGGTGTTGACCACAGAACTACCAAATATGTTAACTGCTACAGGATTTGCTCTTCCTTGTTGTCTTTGATTTCTTACTATCTATGTTAAGGGTAGTCGATTCTAAGGGCAAGCGAATCGAACCAGGCTTAATCTTTCTTCGTAAACAGAGATTGTCTAGGAAGGCTCGTCTGTAAAGATTTTTGAGTAAAAGTTATTATATTGATAAGCTCACTTCTCCGTTGCTTGATGATGGCTAAAGCTCAAGAGCGACTTTGATATTTATAAGCCATGTCCGAGAGTTTGCGGACTACAACCGCTTTACATATAAGCAGCTATTTTCTTCCCAACCTTCGTCAATTAAATGAGAGCGAACCCGCTTTGACCCTGAAACATTTCTCTTCCCACACACAGCAAATGGTATGATCAGAGCTCCTAACTTCTCTGCGGGTATGGACCCACTTAGTCTGGGTTGTCAACCTTCTTTCGGCTGTTTAAGATATGGTCGTCCAGTTTGGAACGTACCAATAACTTCTTAGAACTCAAAGGGGCCAGACAGGTTGTTGGCCGAATCTGCTTGACACCGTCTTATCCGGCTCCGCAGCTGGCTATCAGGATGACTAGTTTTCACGTTCAGGCTAATACCTTCTCGTCTTCACTGGCTCTCCTTATCAACTTGTTCCAATTGGTTCATTGACCATATAGGCATCACGGGGGCGTCAGCGTACTCTCAGTGTATATTGGATTAGCCTACTTCAATCGCTTATTCATATCCATCTCGGAATACCCGGGCTCTCTTAACTTCAACTGGTGTAACTCTGCGTGTTCTTTATGGGATCGCTTCGTTCGATTTCCCAGACGTAGCCAGAGAGGCCCTCTTATATACACACCAGACAGCATCTAGTCGGACGGACGGCGATGACGTATATGGGGTTACAAGATGTGTTCCAATTTCTCGTTTATCATAGTGAACAAGCCACTTCACAAGGTTCCAGTGTCGACTCCCAGGGCGAACGCCCGGGCCGCAGGGGGGTAATTGCCTGTAGAGGTTCAGATTCATGTAGTCCCTCCTGAAAAGTCATGTAATACTCTTCAGTGTCGTTTGTGCCTTACACGAGCCTCCTCCTCAGCGCGGTTTCTCCCACAGCGCTTTTTCCAAGGTTACACTATCCTAAGGTACCCCATCAAAATAGCAATAAAAAACAAAATAAAATTCCAACAATAAAACCCAATCTTAAACAATTCTGAAATTTATCAGTCCCAGCTTGAACTCTACTTTGTAGGGTAAAAATCTAACGTGTTTGCTTGGCCACGCTAGGAAAACCTTTTCCTTGTCATTCTACATCAGCCCGCTATTGCAGATCCGGATTCTCACTATGAAACGCCTCCCCCAATTACTGTGTATGGTCTAAGTGGTCAGGTAGTTCCTAAGTATTTTCATCTACGGAGCAGCCAGTCCACTTCACAAAGTACCGTAACTCACGCATAAGTCAGTTCCGACCTCCAACGCGACGGGTATAAGAGATTATTTCACTCCCCACGATTCTCTCGATTCCCCACTCAAAAGCTAAGTCGATCTCTTCTGGCTCGTGGGGACGTTGTTCCCTTGTTGGTCTAATGGACGTTCGATAGGGCCCCAACAATGATACATGAAATATCGGATGGATCTTCCCTCTTGGTGATCTTTAGGGTTAGGGTTAGGGTTAGGGTTAGGCACCGAGCGAGCGAAGCGAGCAAGGTGTATTTCCACTATATGGAAGAGGGCAGGAGGGCAAGAGAAGAGTGTTTGCTGCAAAGGCGAGGGGCGTAGACAAGTCGGTATCGATGATGGTAGTATACCGAGTGTTGCTTGTATCGTCTTTGTTCTAAAAGACTCTTCAGTACGCGGCGGGAGAGGGGGTACTAATACCTTTCCCGCGGGTGGGCGGAACACAATTATCACTCGATTTCCTCGAGAAATAACCGATCACTTTTCGTAGAATCGAAAAGATGATGTAGGTTTCCGTGTGGAAGGTAGGGCGTCTTCCAGGCGAAGCTGGAGTCGGGCGAACCTTGCTTCCGCTGCGATGAACACCAAAAACACCTATCGCGACACCAACTCGTATCCTAAGCGAGGTGTGGGTGGAGCGGTGAGAATCCCTAACACGCCGGAACCGGAAGGATTAGGGTTAGGGTTAGGGTTAGGGTTAGGGTTAGGGTT
>QFET01001024.1:0-21161 GCA_003316355.1 Tuber calosporum | reverse complement strand
AAGTAGGAAGGGACAACCAAATAGTAGCGCTTATCAGGTATAAACCCAAATAAGTAATATCCAACATCAAGTCAGTAGTAATAGTAGAAACATAATAGGATTCCGTTATACTACTGCTCCTCTCCTCTTCAGTTGGTACCTTACTACCTCCCCTCTCTACGACTCTTGCCCACAGTCAAATCTGCCTTCAGTTACGCCTGGTCCTAATATTGCACTGTCTATTGGACTTGTGTTAATGCCGTCGGTTACCTCAGAATCCCAGGTCCATCAACAACCTGCTGGCGCCTTTATGGGTGCAATAGTAGTGGCTAATTTCCCCTTATCGGTTGTAGTTTTCGTCAAGGGTTTACTTTATGCTTTCCTGCTTTCCTGCTTCTTGCTTTCAACCTGTTGTCTTCTTAGCCAGCGGGAGGTTTGTTTGCTTGTAGGCGAGATGTGCGGTTAGGCCCTTACCAGAGGGTCTAGGGAGTACGGGTTTTGATCCCTGGGGCGTGGAGGATGTTTGTTTGGAATTAAGATTTTGTTTTTGCCATAGCTAACACTTCATGCACATTCTTGTACCTTAACAACGAATATATGAGGTAATCAAAAAAAAAAAAAAATCCCCTGCTTTAGCCATACTCAAGTAGCCGAGAGGAGATCTTATTAATATTGTAAGTTTTGATCAAAATCTTTATATACGAGCCTTCCTAGACAATCTCCGTTTATGAAGAAAGATTTAAGACTAGTCTGATTCACTTGTCCTTAAAATCGGCTAACCTTAACAGTATACTGATATTTCTCCTTGTTACCAAGGCTCTCTACATGACTTTTAGACATCTCCAAGTCAGACCTCAGGAATCACATACACTCATAGTTGATTCCAACCTCCTCGACGAGCTTTTACTCAAACCTCGTCCCTCAAACTACATCTTCTCATTAGAACAAAGACGTGAATACTCTCTCCCAGAGATTCAATTCTATCAACCTCAGGAACCGCCCTGGTTCACTGATCCCCTACTCGTTCCTACAAAATCAGATTTCCAGGAAATCTACAAACACTTTGATGGTCCCACCTTTCTGTAGACCCACTCCTTGCCTATAACATTGAATATGAATGAACCTCTAGTTCCTTCAGTATAATCCATTCCTCATTCACACCCTCAGCCTAGGGATTAGGAAAAAATCCCAACCTCGATTAACCAATGTCATCACAACAATTGACCTTGAATGCAGACAAGGCACTGTCTGATATTGAAGAAGTTTCGTTGATGGGAAGAGACCATGCACCAGGACACTCCAGGTTACCTTTGGCACTCCACCACCTCTCACAGCCAAGTAGGGTCAGAAAATTGGCCCCTGGCACGGAATCAAGAACTCCCCGACCCCCCGATACCAGAAATCCTGCTATTGACTGATTTGCAGAACGTATCCTCCAGGTAATAGCCTAATTCGACTGTACCCTCCAGGAATCAGTTGATATTCAACACCTGGCCTACCGTGAACTCTCTAATCAAGCTCAGGATCAGGCAAATCAACTTCAGAACTGACCCCACAGGATAACCTGGTGTTAACAGAAAATTTGCGAAGAGTTGAAACAAGTCAATTCGGGAGTAGAAATGTTAGCGACTTAAACCGCTGCACTACAAAATACAATAACCAAACGGTTAAATGCAAAATTGCGAGCATAGGAAGAACAGGCTACACACAAGGAAGCGGTAAGTACCCAACTTCACGCTAATATTAGGGCAAAAGGACAAGAGTCACTAGATCGCCACTGCCAGCTAGAACAGGCTTTGGATAGGCCAAAAGCAGAATATCTACAAAGACAAGTAGCGGTACAAGAAGAACATGAGCAGACCAGAGAGGAGCTACGAGAGCTTCACCAGCGCCTTGAACAAGAGTGTTTAGAGAGGGAGGCCTAAGTGGTCAGGCAGAATGCCACCTCCGAACAGCTTAACCAATGTTGACCCAGATGAATAAGACTTTGACGCAACTACCAGTTGCCCGAAACACCCTTAGTGTGAGCGAAACAATGGCCACACAGCCAGTGGAAATTCCGTGATTAGAAAAATAGACCACGGCTGATGGAAGGGAAGAATTTCGGTTTATCCCTGCCAGGGATAAAGGTAAAGGAGTAGACCATGGAAAAGGAAATGGAAGTGGAGGAAAAAACCCACCGCCGCCTCGACCAGCAAATGCCCCTGACCCAGGAGAGTTGAACCCTGGCTCGGAAGACGGAGGTGGCCCCTCTAAAAAAGGTGGAAAGCGATCACAAAGACCCTTGCCTGGACGAAAGTTCGAATCCGAGGCTGACGCATGGGTGGACCCACTAGGGCAAGGATTATCCCTTTCCAACCGAGGGCAGGCGGTTCCCCTCTTCAAAATTGAAAATAAGCCTAATGAGGATGTGCGAGTATGGTTACTAAATTGTGAGGATTACTTTGAAAGAAACCCAAGGCCATGGGAAGAGGATGAAGAATGCATCAAGTATGTGTTAGGAAGAATGGAAGGAATCGAGGTGGCCCCTTTCGCAATAACCTACCTGAAGAAAATGACTGGGGACCTCGATTCCCCAAACACAAGGGTTATGATTTTTTATTTACTTTCTAGACCGAAGTTACGGAACGATTCTCACTACTGAATAAGGCACAGAAAGCCTTAGCAGAGAGGGGGAAGGTTAGGTACATAGGAGACATAGAGAAGTATCTCCTTAACATAGAAAACCAGAACATCGAGGCAGAAGTATCAGGTATCGCTCAGAGAACCATAATACAGCAACAACTTTCTATTGAAGTCATGCATACGCTATCACATGAATATTATGACTTGGATAGTGAATGGATCAAGGCAGTTCCGATGGTTACCAAAGCAGAAGAATCATTCAAGGAACAACAAGAGCTATTCAAAAAAATCAGCAGGGAAAAAGTGACTCACAGAGAAGAAAATGGGAGGAGGAATCCAAATCTGGCACGACCACTGCTGGAAATAAAAAACAAAACACTTATACAGCAGCTGAAAAAGCTGCCTACAAATTGAAAAAACAAGCGTTAAATGGGAAAAAGCTCCTGCAGAAGGAAAGGTTGAGCACACAAATTGGGTAGAAGCTCATAAAGGAATTACTAAGGACAAAATTGAAGAGCAGAAGAAAGCCAATCAATGCACCAGTTGCACTTTGGCTCACCATACTAAGGGTTCTGTAGGAAGCAGGCACAGGTATCGGTTATAGGACAGAAACGGGAGAATTTCAAACCCCAATATCGACAACCCGTGGCAACAGCCTCATCAAAAGGGTTAACGTCGCCAACAACCAGGGTAAACCAAGTCATTCAGTTCAGAATTGGGGAACTGGATGACATGGATGAAACCTAGAGAGAGTTTTCAGGTACCGGCAGCTATGGCGCCCATGTACTTAGTTACGGACCCCTTAACGAAACAGAAATTGCCCATGGGGCACGACCTCTACAAGGTCCTAGTAGGAGGTATTCCGTGTTTCTCCGTGGGAAAATCAAAAGCCAAGGGAGACTCACGAAAAGCAATCCAGACTGACGCGCGTAATGCAGACTTAAGAATGACTTGAGACTAAGAAGTGATTAACTTGGATAGCAGCTTGTGGTAGTCTGAGACGAACTCCGGGAACTCGAAACTCAAAAAGAACAAAGCGGAGTAGAACCTTTGCTATAGATTAGACCACAGTATGGAAGACGGTCAATTAAACCTGTATCCTTATAAAGCCCTAAATCCTTCCACAGATCGAAGAAAGAGCGGACAGATAAGTGCTGACGAGGGACTTCTTAGCAATGACAAGGAGGAATGAGTCTAGCCTGAATCATGAGACACCTACCAGGAGCGAAAATATATAACTAGTCGGCTGGACAATGGAATAGTTGTACAAACGGAACAGGATTCCGGACCTCAAGAAAGATGAGATTGGCAGAGAATGAGTAACCACGGCTATCTAGTCTACACGCTAATAACAGCAGGGTAAATCCGTCCCGAACCTGGACTCCAGCTTTGTGGACATGATAGGCAAGATAGACCTATGTGATAATCGAGGCGATGCGCGAAGAATGCCCTGAATACAACCTAATGATACGAGTTCGGCTCCAGTTGGCAGGGCAAATGGCAGGTATAAGGGAACCCATCAGCAAGGGGTAAAGACTGCTAGTAGTTGGCTATCCAGTACACCAAAGACAGAAATTTGAATTTGTCTGAAGAGGCTAAAATAGCCGAAACCGTACGGGCATGGTAACAAACACCCTAGTTACCTTAAAACATGTCACTCAAGTGACCAGCACAGGCCACAAGTGGCCAGAACGAAAGAAACAAAACAGAAGTGCTAAACCCGCCTAATTATGCATGCCCAGAAGGCAGGGCAACTATTGAAGCCAATGGGGAACAGATCCAGATTCGCGGGCTATTAGACTCTGGATTTAATATATTCCTAATCAACCAAGAACTGCTTAACAAACATCGCATACCGCATTACACACGCAAACATAGCTTGGACATTTATACCTTCGAAGGAACAACTTCATCAAATGGGGGAAAACAATATACACACCCTATCCTTTTAGATATCGGGACCAATGTCCACCGATATCACATTTCATGCGAAATTGCCAATGCTGGAAAATATGACCTTATCTTCCCTTTTGAATCATGGCATACATAACATCCTATAAAGCACATCGAGGATGCGCAAAAATGTATATTCAAAGATTAAAAAGATCTGAGTCATGTTAATGATGAAGGTATAGACCTAATGTATGTAAGGGACGAAACCGTAGCCAATGACCCAGAGGCCTGGTATATCAGAAAGATCGAGGTGTCATTTCCAACACTACCAGATGCAACTGAGGTCATGTAAATACCTCCGGAATACCATGATTTCAAAAGGGTTTTTGGACCAAAAACAGCAGAAAAACTAGTGGGAAGAAGAACCTTTGACCACGCTATTGAGTTAATACCCGGCGCAGTGCCTCCATGGGGCCCAATATATCCAATGTCGGCCCACCAGCTAGATTTGCTAAGCAAATAGCTATTGAAAATGCAGGATCAAGAAAAAATCGTGGAAAGCAAATCTCCTGCAGGGGCACCAATTTTATTTGTCCCTAAACCTGATGGTTCAATGAGGCTGTGTGTAGATTACCAACAGTTAAATAAACTCATGGTGGCAAAAAAATACCCGTTGCCGCTCATCGGCAAAGAATGCGACCGGGTTGCCAGACCCCAAAAGTGTACTAAGCTTGACCTGAATGATGGTTATCACCTCCTAAGAATCAAAGAAGGGAATTAGTGGAAAACGGCATTCGGTACCCGGTACGGCCACTTTGAATATAATGTTATGCTGTTTGGGCTGATAAATGCGCCAACCACATTTCAGGCCATGATGAATAAGATTCTCTGTGAATCCTTAGATCATGCGGTGGTTGTATACCTCGATGAAATTCTTATTTATTCTAAATCAAGGAAAGAACTTATTAAATTGGTCAAAAAAGTTCTTTCGAGGTTGGAAGAATAAGATCTAGCTGTATCAACCACGAAGTCTGTCTTCCACATGTACACGGTTGAGCTTTTGGGTTATATTGTGGCAATCAAGGGAGTTACCATGAGTGAAAGAAAAGTGGAAAGCATTAAAAATTGGAAGACAGAAAGGTCCCTGAAGGAGGTGCAAATATTCATTGGCTTTGCCAATTTTTGCCAACGTTTCATTAAGGATTTCTCCAAGATCTCCAAACCAATTACAGAAATGTTGAAGGGCGATCTCAGAATATTTAGCAGGGGGCAGGAACAAGATTGGGAATTTGAAGAACTTAAGCAAAGATTCATCTCCGCCCCTATACTCTGTTATTTCTACCCTGACAGAGAAACTATTGTGGATACCGATGCTAGCGATTTTGCTTTAGGATGCGTCCTCTTACGGTTTAAAGACAAAAAGCTACATCCTATGGCCTTCCGCTCACAAATGCTAAGCCCAGCAGAGTGAATTATGAGAACCATGATTAGGAACTATTAGCGATTCTCAAAGTTTTCAAAGCATGGAAACAGTACTTAGTGGGAATGGAAAAACTAGTAACTGTTTACACTGATCATCAGAATCTACAGAATTTCCTTACTACTAAGGTATGGAAACTGCGAAGATAAGATGGGCTCAACAACTGTCGAATTACAATTTCAAAATTGTCTATCGACCAGGAAAACATGGAGGCAACCCAGATGCATTAAGTGGACGGCCGGAGTCATGTCCTGAGGAGGGAGCTGCGCTTAGCGAAGAATCGATACTCAAGCCTTCCCACTTCCAAATCACCCTGGTACAGTTAAACCAACTAGACAGGTAAGTAAGATTAAGTGGCACAAACACCCCAGGTTCCCTGCGGATAAAATTACTATCCCCAAAGGCACGTATGACGACGAAAGGGTCCCTGCAGGCAGCCGGACATGACCTGTGTACACTAGAGGATTTCATAATCCTAGCCAAAGAACAACGGCTGGTAGAGACTGGAATTGCTGTGGGATTACAAGCGGGAATATATGCACACTTAGAAGCGAGAAGTGGAATGGCTGCAAAATGCGGGATCAGCTTTGGTGGCGGAGTAATCGACGTGGACTATACCGGGAAACTCTAGGTGATTATAATGAACCATAGAAATCAAGATTGCCAGGTGCGCAAAGGAGACTGAATGGCACAAATGATCATTGAGAATATACACACTACTGAGGCGATAGAAGTAGACAGTCTCACAGACACTACAAGAGGTAAAAGTAGATTAAGAAGTACGAATGTATCAACAAGACGATCAACTGCAACACAGACCAAGGCAGTGCTCGCCTACATACAAGCAGACCACTATGAAAATGAGTATCTTGATGCAATGGACGATCAAGTGAGACAAGACAAAGGGATACTGCTAAGGTCTAACGCAATAACATCCAAGGTCGAATTTAGGAAATATGACTAGACATTATTAGGAACCATTGAAGAAGCTGGCTAGAACCATCAAGACTGGCAGGAATGCAAGGAGGTGATGGAAACATTAACCAATGAGGGCAAATCACTACTAAGTCACTGTGCGGTAATAGACAGACTTATCTACTATAAGAATGACTTATACATTCCAGAAGACGAACAGCGGTAGATAACTATAGCCAAAGGTTGCCACGACTCTAGGGTAGCTGAACACTTTTGACAGGAAAAGACTCTAGATCTAGTTACCTGGGACCTTTACTGGAAAGGCCTGACAGCGTGGATAAAGGACTAAGTACGGTCATGCGATAAATGTCAACATAATAAATCACCACAACATGTGCGCTTCAGTCTTCTGCAGCCCTTAGACGTCTCATTCACTGCCTGCTCATCCATATCGACCCACTTCATCATGCAACTACCATAGTTGAAAAGAAGAACAGGAATTATGCTAGTCGTGGACTAGTTTACCAAAATCGATCACTTTATAGGTCTGCAAAATAATGCAACAGCTAAAGATATTACAAACATATTCTTGAGTGAAGTCTGGAAGCTACATGGACTTCCAGCCGAAATCATCTCTAAGATGGATGTTAAGTTCGCAGGGGAATTCTGGGAATGCCTATGCAAAGGCTTATGGATAAAACAAAAGATGTCAAACGCGTACCACGCACAAACTGATGGACAAGCGGAGAGGACCAACCAAGTTCTGGGATGATACCTCAGGAACCTTTTCAATTATGATCAAACGGATTGGTACCAGTTGTTACCACTGGCCGAGGACGATTACAATAACTCAGTAACAAACGCTCATGGCATGTTACCATTTTACGCCAGCTATGAGTTCCATCAACAAACAGAAGGGATGAAGGGACGCAAAGCCCAAAACTCAGGAGCACAGTTATATGCACACTGGATGCAAACAGTACATCTAAAGGCTAGTAAAGCATTAGAACAAATACGGGAAAATATGAGCAAATATTATGAACAAAAGGCAAAGCAGTAACCGGACATCAAATCGTGGACCAGCTCCTGATAAATATAAAAAATATCCGCAATAAACGACCTAGGAAGAAGCTTAGTCCTAAACTCTACGGCCCGTTTAAGGTATCAGAAAAAGGGGAGAATGCTCCTACAAACTAGAAATATCTCCGGGAAGGCAAATCCTACCAATATTTCAGGTAACATTGTTGGAACCCTATCAGACATCGAACCGACCAGCGAGAGAACAACCTCCCCGTAAGCCAGAGGAAATTGATTCAGATCTTGAGTGGGAGATCAAAAGAATTGTAAAAAGTGCAATAATCTCTTATACCAGACGAAGGGGAGGACATAACAGGCAACTATGGGAGTTATGCTACTTTGTCAAGTGGACTGGGTGTTAAGAGGATGAAAACACCTGGGAGCTACTAGAGAATTTGGAACATGCACAGGTATTGGTAGAGGTATTTCATCTGGAGAATCTGGATATGCCAAAGCGGGCAGATGTTGAAGGACAAGGAAAAGGTTTTCCTAGTGTCGACAAGCAAACGCGGTAGGTTTTTTACCCTACTAAGTCGAGTTGAAAAGAATGGATATGTATTAGTATTTTTAGTTTTTATGTTTATTTTGACAAGGGAGTGTAACCTTGGAAAAGACGATTCAAGAGGACCGCTTGTATGAGGGAGCTCATGTTAGGCACATGGGTACCGGGTACTCGATTCCAGCACTGAATTTATATGAAAATTAGGCTGAGATACTACACTTACTCCTCCGGCCCCCTTGTTAGGCCCGCACGTCCCCTACGGCAGCTTCAGTAAAAATTGTCCCCTCACCAAATTTTGGAAGGTTGGCGCCCCTCTTGTAACACCATATATGTCATTGCCATCCATCCAACCGGATACTGTGCGCAGGGTATATGAAGACGGAGACTTGGACAGCCCAATGATACTCGAATCAAGTGGATAGGATCCGTGTCCGCTGGGTCACAGCCCATTGAGTACAGCCTTCGCTGGAATAGACCAAAGGTAACGGGACACTGCACACAAAAATGAGAATATAGTGGGTGGGCTCCAGGAAACACATAAGAACCCACCGAGACCCTGAAAAATATGCCTATCATGGTCCACGGGCCTATTGGAACTGGTTGATAAGGAGAGGCATAGCAATCCGATAAGGTATTGGACCGATCATAAGTCGAGTATCATCCTGAAAACCATGTACAAGACACCGGGAAAGCTGCAGTATCCAGATAGGCCACCAACCAAGTTCGCCACTAGGAGTTCTAAGAAACTATTGGTAAATTCCATAAAAGACTACCTAAGTTTAAGCAGCAGAATGAGGAACGACATCTCTGACTAATAAATGCTTTGCACCATCAGGGAGCAAAGGAGCTCTGACGTGTAAATAAGATGCAGGGGTAACAATATTCTCAGGGTCAAAGAGTTCTTGCACTTAGGGTTAAAGGACGGAAACGGTTCTCTGTATATTAATATATAGAAGTTAGTAGTAGGCCGCAAACACTCAGACGCGGGACATAAATATCTAAGTGCATCCCGAGCTTTAGCCATCATCAAGCAACCGAGAAGAGATCTTATCAATATTGTAAGTTTTACTCAAAATCTTTATATACGAGCCTTTCTAAACAATATCCCTTTATGTAGAAAGATTTATACCTGGTCAGATTCGCTTGTCAATAGAATCCGCTACCCTTAACATACACCAATGGGGTTCCAACTTTCTAACTTTGTCTTTGGCCAACTGAATGTTAATAGCAGGACATGATCACCCTGGTTAGCTTTACCTTATCCAGCTATCAGATGCGTCTTGACATTGTCTTATTGCTTGGCCAATCTGTTCCCTGCATTCACTCCCTGTTCCTCTCTTTGGTCAATTTAGGCTTGATGTTAACCTCTTTTAGTTCTGGAATGTTGTATGATCTTTCCTTCACCCAGGTTTCAAGCCAGACTGCTTGTTCCTTGTTATTACAGGATTAAACCCCAATAAAATCTCCGCTAGTTTATATCCATGAAATCGAATACATCTTGTATTAATGCTTAGAACTGCATTCTTTATCACCGAGCTCCAGTAATGGGAGGAGCCAGAAGAGATATAACTCAGACGGATTCGCCTTATTAGCATTTGTACGTAACGCTCTCTTAAGCCAACGGATTGGGCATGTGAGATCGCTGATGGAAAGTTTATGACTTCCTGATATTTCCTCATTTTTGAGATCGCTTCTCTAGTGAAATGACAGCCATTGTCTGTATATACGCTAGAGGCCATCTAACTACAGGGATAATATAATCCTAAAGAGCTCTTTGTTTGGACATTTGATCCGCTTTCTGAACTCTAACAGCCCAAAGATACCAAGAAAACTAGTCTACAATAATGAGACTATAAATGTATCCTGTAGCTTGACAAGTGGAGTTGATGGGTCCCACTTAGTCCATACCAATTGGCTTGTATTGGATGATCAATCGAAGTTATCTCAGCTTTTGTATTTTTGTGACTCGTTGGCAAGGTTCGCAAGATGATACTGAAGGACAAATATTGTGAGCTCTGGTAGGCCATTAGTACTTCCCGTCAGCTCTACCTAGTGTACCTCTAGCAGTGAAATGTTCACTCCCCTCATGGAGGCTTACCCATATTTTTTCAACATCTTCTTCAATGATCCAACTTGCTAGCTCCCCATCCTTTTCCCTAAAGAAAGGTTTAGACTCCGGTCCCTCCACCATAATATACTTTCTCATCTCCTCTTCAAAAGACCTTTTCTGACTTCTTCCCAGATCCTTTCTCTGAACCCACACAACGCCATCTTCTATCTCATCCAGTCTCCCTCTAATAACATCTCCATATATCCTTGATCTCAACCATTTCCGCCATCTCCAACAGCGCAACTCCCTTGCCTCCTTATCCAAAGTATCACTACCATCCCCATCTTCAGTGCCAACTTCCTCCTCTTGTAGCCCATGAGCCTTACCAGCCAACGCAGCATGAAAAACAAAACAACCCCCATCTCTCCCTTTCAACTCTTCTTTCACATCCTCAGAAAACCTCCTGAATTCCTGATTTCTCCGTAATGCAGTTGCCATACACATATTTACAACTACATCGGTTGGCAGGCCTGGAACCAGAATCACCACTCTCAGCATTGGTCTTAGTCCTTCTGAGTCTTCAGCTACATATTTCGAAAGCAAGCGAGTAGGTAATCTGGAGAGACTATCGGCGATTCCAAAGAAGTGTGTAGTAGCTGAACAATAAAGAGGCTTAATATTGTACTCATTGAGTCTCTCCTGCCACTTAGCAATTCTCCCTTGAGGATCGTTCTCCGGTCCGTAGGAAGGGTTTTCAGAGCTTAATAATCTGTGTAAAGCAGAACTGGGTATTTGGAAGCCATTACCATCCAACGAATTTTTTCAAGACACCGAACAAGCGCCAATGCTTCTATCTCAGAATTGGAATACTGGGTTTCTGCGTCGCAAAGCTTGAAAGAAATAAACATGACTATCCTCTCAGCTGCTTTCTGGAGTTTCGAGTTTGTTGCCTCTGTCCCATTCTCTAGGCCTTCAAGTTGGAACAGGACACCTCCAACTCCTTGTTTGCTGGCTTCGCCTCCAAGATGATACTGTTTCCTGGGGATTTGATGAAGCCATCCCATTGTTGGCTATCACTTAGTTGATTGCCTGAACAGTAACCTCTTGATCGTGGTCCTAGGAAAACTCTTGGGGGGCCAATTTTACTCTGCTTCCAGATTCCCTAAGCTTTCCTGCATCCCAGGCATGCTCCAACCCATATTTTAAAATTTGAACGAGTTCTGCACGGCCAGGAATAAATTGATGTAAAAATTAGTCAGGTAACAAACCGCTTCAAATTCTTCTTGAGTGGTAGGAGTAGGTTATTCGATAATTGTCTACTATTTGCGTAAAGAGGGTCACAGTCGATTAGTTCTTGTTTCTAGACCAACGAAGTCTAAGTAATTACAAAAGAAATTGGATTGTAAGTCTTTCAAGTACATGGGTCCCAAACATATCGTGGAAAGAAGCTATCGTGTAAAAACTGATACATCTCCGCAAATGTAGGTGCACTGCCATAACTGTTGTCTATGATTCCGTCAAATACAATATTACTATAGTTCCCAATCAAGGACTCTGACCCCTCCAACTTCGTAAATCTTTCATTTTGCATACCTATTCCTTCAGGAATGGTATCTACAGTTGATTGCGTAATCGACTATACATATGTATTCCACCAGTCAAACCTTGACCCATAACCTTATAACAATACATGCCATATGGAATGATAATCCCAGCGTTGTTTCATCACCTGGTCATACCGGATTTGCCCCCTAAGAATTGGCTGTCTTGGAAGTAAAGACAAATCACTTTCCCTTCTTCAGGATTGTATACACAATTTGGTCAATTCGTGTGCATGGGTATTTGGACTTTTCGGTAACACGATTGAGCGGAATAAAAATGGTAACCATCTACAATCTTGACTCTTTTGGCAGTGTTTCCCATCGTGGTTTCATAGTAAACTTTATCCTCGCTCCACATTCTGGATCACAGAGGTTGATAAGTCCAGATTCCTCCATCTTTGGAAATAGACATCGACAAAAAGCAATTTCCTCCTTAGTATAGAGGGGAATTCAGGCTCGGTAGGGCCTAGCAGTAGGGGTGAAAATGATCGCATGTCTGATCAGATTTGGTTCTGTGAATACGTAAGATATCTGTTTCAAAGACATCTTTCCTGGTGTACAACATTCGCTTAACTTTCGTCAGATCTGCATGATTCAGGCCCGCTCCAAAGTGCAAAGAGGTTGACTCAAACCAGCCATCAATTCCTTCTTGAGGTATGGCCTGCTCATTTGGAACCACTCGCTTCTCTGGACTTCGTATCGTCGGAAACAATTGTACCTTATTTGTAGTCTGAGCAGTAGATCCTAAAACCTTGGTCTCTGCTATTGGAACTGCATTCTTCATCTCCCTACTTCTTCTCCCTTTCAAATCTCCAACCTTATTATCAACCTCTTTCATCCACTCATTATCTTGCTTCTTATCCTCCTGCTCTCCTGCTTCCCCTAGTCCTCACCAATCCACCTCCTGCAAGCTCTCCACCCTTTGAGCTTTACCTTTACCTTCATTCTCTATACTCCTCACCTCCTCTTCCTCTTCAAACATCCAATTACCTATCTCCCAATCTAAATCCTCTTCTCTTCCTCTCCCAAGTCACTTATGTGTCGCTCTGTCCTCTGCCACCATAGGATTAGCCACATGTATAAATGATACTGGAATCCAGTGGCGCATTCATACGAAAAAATGACTGAAAATCCAAGTCATACCCTGGCGGCCACGGCATTCGCACCCTGCAACAAGGCTGGTACCTTGTGCAGTTGCTCGTTCACATACGAAACCAAGTCATTGAAGCATCTCTTGTAACACTGTATACATCACCGCTATCCGTTCGACCGGACGCTTTTCGCAGCGTATATAGGAGGAGCTCCCTGGCTATCCAACCCTAGTGTAACCAAGCAATTGTATTAAGAGCTCGCGGAGTTACACCTGTTTGAAGTCAGAAGACTAAAATATGGATTCGGGTAGTCCAGACGGGAAAGAAATGAACGGGAAGTAGGCTACTCCGCTACCAAGTGAGAATATGCTGATGCCCCTATATGATGCCAGTATGGTTGAACCAATCGGAACAAGTTCATAAGGAGAGGCAGTGATGACGAGAAGGTATTGGCCCAATCGTGAACACAGGTCATCCTCAAAGCCAGCTGCAGAGCCGGTTCTACCGGCACGGAGCAGATAAGGTCAACAACCAAGCTGGCCCCTTGGTATTCTAAGAGAATATTGGTACGTTCCAAACAGCACGGGCTAAGTCTGAACTGCAGAATAGAGTTCAGGCGTCTTCTACCAAAAGGTGTGCAACCCTTTCGCTGAAAGAGGAGCGCCGACTGCACTATTAGCTGTGAGGGGAAGAGAATCTTCAGGGTCAAATGTTGTTTTCACTAAGGTAGAAAGCTAGAGAAACACGGAGGGATACTTAGTTAGAGACAGCAAGATGTAGTCCACGAACACACAGACACGGGATATAAATATCGAAGTGCCTCCCAAGCTTTAGCCTTCATCAAGCAACGGAGAAGAGATCTTATCAATATCATATGTTTTACATGAAAAATGTTTACTACTCAGTCAAACAAGCCTTCCTAGACAAGTCTCCGTCTACAGAATTAAGATTTAGGCCTTGTTCAATTTGCGTATCTTTAGAATCGGCTGCCCCTAACATATAGGGACACAACTAGTTTCCTGACAACTCCTCTACCTCCTCAACCTCCTTCCAGTGGTCAAGTTCTTTGAGAAGTGTTTCAACCAGATCTTCTACTTCGTCGTCGTCGTCTACTTCCAGAAAGGATGGCGGGTAGATATTTTCCATCTTCATCTTGGTACTTTCACCTGGAACAATAGAGACTTTCCTGTTTATTCGGTCACTTTCCTCAATGAACAGGGTAAAGGAATCATAGTATTTGACTACACGAACACGCTTTAGCCAGTGATAGGAAGTCAAAAGCTGATAAGTTTTTCCGAAACTGTAACTTTATAGGCCATAATTCTTGCCAGGACCCCAGCAACAATGACATCCAGCTAGACATAGTTTTTCAGCACAGTCAATCAATCGACTGCCAGAACCACCCCAATACCAGGCACCGGAAACTGTCTCGATGAAGCTTGTCAATCAGCTGGGAAGAAAATAGGTCCAACATAGCACCTGCATCAACAAGCACACCTGGCAGTTGCACATGGCCCATACCCGCTACAACGGAAAGATAGTCAATATTGCCCTCAGCCTCATTTGCAGCCTCCCTCATTACTGCATTCCTAACAGCATACTTCGAAGAATAGATATTTGCTGACAGAGAAGGCTTCGAAAGGTAATCAGCTTTTTTCTTCTTATTTCGGGGTACAGAAGATTGTAAAAGTTCAGCTTAATCGCAGTATAGGTAGGGAGCACAATAGAGGAATTGAGGTAGTGTAATTTGCAGTTGATATACTGACCCATTTATAGCATCTGAGATAGTATACAGCATTTGATCCCTCATCCAGTTGAATGGAGCCACCTCTCCCTTTCCCTTTGATTTAGTTGCCCAGACAACCAGTTTTTATACCTTGGATGGTTGAGGGTATCGACTCCTACCACCGCCCGAATTTTCGACTACCTCAATCATATTACCAACATTTCCCTATTCACCTGTTACTTCTCCATCTGCAATCGTGATCATACCAGGATCCAATCTGTAGTCAACTTGAGATGCTCTGTGAGGAATCCTTTCAATCTCTTCCTCTCCACCCATCTTAGAGATCTTCTGTGGCCTCAGGCCACCATTAGCCTCAACATTGTCTTCCTGTTACACATATGGGATATGGTATAGACTTTCGAGTCAAAAGATGTGATGGTATATAGCGCCGGGGGGTGACTATATTAACTACAACCCACACTGGCAAGAAGTAGGATCGTATCCAGAACTACTCAGCCTCGGTGAAAGATGACAGAGTAATTTATCAAAGTGGATCTATTACGTATTCTGCATTCTTGATAATCCGAATGCATCTGCACGTGAGTGCATATATGCAGGAAAGACGGCCATCCAGACTGATGACCTGGTATTCCGTACGATGTTCGCAAATGGGCGGCATCAATTTGAACTTAGTTCATTTGGCAAAGAGATCAAAGGCTATCTACTCGTGGAGTACTTGACAGCCTCAGATAAATAGATAGTCCGGGGGATCATTTGCTGTAGTGGGGTCATACATCTTCAGGGTCAAACAGTGTTCGCACTGATTAAACCATGGCTGAAGTTTCCAAGGATACTTCTTTTATATGGCCAACCTAAGTACTGGGAAAAGTGTATAAATAGTTAGCAGTTCCCCGTAGTTAAGGGATCATCAAGAAACGTAGAAGAAACCTTAACAATATATCAAGTTAACAAGTGATAAAGCCTTCGAGAACCCTTTTATCTTTTATCATACTTTTTACTGAGCTTTCCTGACAGTTCCCTGTTTTCTCGATACGAGCACGGCCTAGTCATTTCAACAGTACCGAATTGGCTACCCTGCAACACTATATTGTTACTCTCCTGTCACCAAAGCACGTTAATATTCTCTCATGCCTAGAGAATACTTCAACGCACAAAGTTTTCATCAGTGCCAACATTGTGGACACTGTCGACCTCTCAACTTTGACAACGTATTTCCTCTCTGTTGCAAAGAGTACGTACTGGACCTCCACGCAGTCGCACTTCGACAACTTGCGCGCATACAGCCAAAATATACGGAACATATCTATAGACAAGATAGACGACATATAACTGCTTTTACAAAACGAAAACAATAATCTACCTTCCCATTTTTGGTAAAGTTACTCACTGCTGACCTGGCGGAAATACCGCTATTTGAAATAGTTGAACTATACGGTTCACAAAAAACATTGTTTAGAAAGACATCTTGGAGCCTAAGCGAACCATGGCTATAGCACGAGATGACACACCTATTCCTAGTCCTTTGGGACCAGATCAGATGATTGAAGAGGATGATACAGAGTCTACCCCTTCGGCATCTCTAATTGCGTCCCAGAGCCGGATCAGCTCTCCCATTACGCAATTGGGTCGTCCACCATCAAGAGTTCAGAAACGAGCCGAGCGTACTAAGAAGCCTGTCAATACGCAAGATAACTTCCTGCAAAATGTGGTCTATGCATTACGCCACCTGGACCGATCCTTGAAAGAAAGTGCAGAAGAGAATCATATTGCGATCTCAGCACTATAACAGGAGGCCAGGCAGGGTTTTACAATGCTAGAGTTGCTGCAGAGCCATATGGCCAGAGGTGAGGTTATCAATGATACTGAGATACAGGAAGGTCGCCGTGCGTTGGAACAATTGAGTGGCGAAACCAAACGGGAGCAGCAAAGGTTCCGTGCCCAGGTTCAAGAAGAGTTCCGACGTCAACAAGCTCAACAAGAGCAACAGGCACATGTCTCTGAAACAAGGGACCGAATCTTGGAAAAGGCACTTAGGGAAACATAATACCAAGTTGAATCAACAGGAACAGGAATGGACCAGAAGGATGAATAAGCAATGCGAAATTACTGCTCAACAGCAATGAGAACAGAGCGCAGGTATGAAGGCCTACCTGGATGTTCTGGTACTTCAGTTGGCGGAAAGGACTCCTGCACCAATACAGCATGGACCAAGTGATGATAACTCAGGACCGTCCAACCGAAGACAATCAATAGTACCCAGAGAAGGTACTATTCCTACAAAGGAATCTGCGTCAACTCCAAGGGAGGATAATGGAAAAGGAGTCGACCGTGCAGGAAATAACCTACCACCGCCACCAGCACCAGGTAACCTTGGTGATGCCCCAGACCCAGATGATGATCACGGGTCTGAGAGTGATGGAGAGGATGGTCGGGGCAGAAAGGGCGGCAGGCCGGAACGCGCTCACCGTTTACCCTCTATTCCCAGAAAATGATGTACCTGAGGACAGGTCAACCATAGCTTTCTTAGAACGTATTGGTGGACTCTCCCGACCAGCTAAGCTAATAGCGGAACCACCTTACTTCTTTGAAAGAAATGACAAACAAGACGTACGAAATTGGTTGATAGCCTGTGAAGACTATTTCGATCGAAATCCTACACTGTGGGAAAATCATGCTCATCGAATAGTTTTTACCTTGGGGAAAACAAAGGGGAATAAAGTGGCACCCTTCTCAGAGAAATACAGGAAGGTGATGGGTGGATTAGGTGGATATACTCGGGACCTGGACTATTCCACATGGGAACGCTTTCGACAAGAAATTAGCAAGCGATACATCAGCATCGAAGAGGAGCGACGAGCCCTAGAAGAAATGACTAAGGTAGTCTATAAGGGAAAAATAGACACTTATCTTATTCTCCTCGAAAACCTCAACATCAAAGCAGGCCTTACTGGAATTAGTTGGAGGGCACGAGTGGAGAGCAAACTTCGAGAGTAAATTCTGCAACGGTTATCGCGTTTGAAATTCTCCTCCGATGACGAATGGATGGAAACCATACGGGAAGTTGGTAGACAAGAAGAAGAATTCCTTGAACGGCGGAAACTATCCAAAGGCGAACCCTCGATGAATGCATCTCTCTCGAATCGAAAACGCGATGATACCAATAAAGGTGTTTATAATAAGCAAGTCTCCGGTGGATTCAAAGATCACAAATGGAAAAGGATTAAGGCAAACCGATTCGAAAAGAAAGTGGGAAGTCAAAACAATGATGAGCACAGGGACTGGAAGAAAACTCATAACGGAATCCCTCAAGAGGTTGTTGATAAGCGAAAGGAAGGAAAGGGTTGCACTCATTGTGGCCTTAGCAATCACACCTGGAGAAAATGCCGGAAGGAAATTGTGGTTGCAAGAACCTTCGCTAAACCGGTAACTAAGGAAAGACCAAAATTCCTGTGCAATCCACTGATGGCAACAGTGCAACCAAAGGTCAATCACATACAGAGTGAAGCAGCACCTCGGTTATGGGAATTATCGGACACGGAAATGTCCTAATGTCACGATTGGTGACTAAGCAAGGCAGAATATCGCATAACTCATAGTTATGAGTCACAAGGTTGTTATATTTCGCACTATGACTCATTAGAAGTCATGGGGTTTCACATGATGCACACTTTTGCAATCATTGTTATGTTGTGATTGGTTGATCGTGCGCATGACTCACATTTGTGAGTCATATGATGTATTGATTTTCGCACATGACTCACACTATGAGTCATGGGTTTCGCGCATGTGACCACTTTAGGGCACATGACTTATTATATGAGTTATAATTAGTTGGCGTGCGGCGCAGTTGACTCAGAGGAGTCAGCTGATGGATTTCATACTATGACTCACTATGAGTCATAGAGGTCGTGTGACTCACAGGTATGAGTCACCAGGGTTAGGGTTGAGGGAAGAGTGCCTATATAAGGACCTCTAGGCGACCTGTAGTTAGGACTCTTCACGCAACCATCTAAGTTCTTTCCTATACAATTACTTTACCTCTTTACAGTTCCATTCCCTATTGGTGTTGTGCGATAGGAACCATAGGGTTCAGCTATCAAGACAACGTAGGCATAGATCTAAGAGCAATAGTGAAACTCCGCCTAGTACTACTCGTTGCAATAGTACTCCTACCCTGGTGGCTGAGATTAGCGCCACGCCCCATACCGGACTACAACAACGGCCCTGTCATATTCATCCAACCCAAAGAGAGGTAGTTACCTGTTGCAGAACCAGCTTACCGTATAGGATCGTAACATTTGGTTTCATCACCTAAGCAACACCCAACTACAAAATGGCAGACTCTACAGACAACGACATCGACCTTACTGAGGGCTAAATCGATACCTCAACACTTGGCCCGGCACTTGAAGAAGCAATTAGCACAAACCTATCCAGAAGCCAGTCACAAAGAACCACAAGTCCGGTGACCTCTGAGCCGGCCTCACCAACAGGATCTCTGGAACCAGAAACCCCAAGAGCAGAAAGGATGTCAGCACCGGGACCAGCAACTGTCGCTGGAGGAGCAGGAATTCAACTAGAAGGATTTACAACTGCACAGTTCCAAGAGATCCTGACTCTGATAAACAACCAGCGAGAAACAACCAACAACCGGATCAATTTCGAGAAACCTCCTACCTTCTCTGGAACAAGGACCAAACTACGAACCTTCTTAGTGCAAGGCCAACTATACTTTGAAGCGACACAAGAAACACGACATACGGAACGCATCACCTACGTCAAAAGCTTGTTTGGGGATGCAGCAGCAAGCTGGATAACCCCATTGGCAGGAGGACGCAAGCCGGAGACATGGACTACATATGAAGATTTCACTACAGCCCTCAAAGACCATTTTGGGGATGTGGATGCAGAAAATGCAGCTAGGACAAAACTCGACCGCCTAAGGCAAGGGAAGGAACCAGTCACGGAATACTGCAATGACTTTCGCCTCACAGCTACAGAGGCGAATGAGGATGATGGTATACTAAGACGCCAATTCCTTAAAGGAATTAACCGAACGCTCCTGGACGCATGGGCAGCGGACCACATGGTAGCGGCAAATGTCAATGCCCTTGCAGCTAGGGCAATCGAAAAAGAAAACCGGATCAACATGATCAAGCACCTTCAAGGAAACAACAGTAACTTGGTCCCACAACAGGAAACCCCCAGGAACAATAACGGAACCTGGAAGTCGGTCAACACTATGGAAACCCGAGGCGACCCAATGGACCTGGATGCTACCAGAAGGCGTCCACGACTAAACCTCTCACGAGCAGAGTTCACAGGAAGAAGGGACAACAACCTATGCCTAAGATGCACCAGACCTGGGCACAGACTCAGTAATTGCCGAAATGCAAGAGATGAGAAGGACTATACTAGGCAGTTCAACAGCAAGACCAACAATAATCGCTGGAAACCACAAACCAACCTACACGAAATGGAGATCAGAGAAACACCGGAAGAGTCGGGAAACGAAGAAAGTCCCCAGTAAGGGATGGCCTGCGGGACAACAAAACCAAAACCATCGGAATCGGCAACATATACATGGCACTTACAAATACGGAAACATTGGAACAAGAAAAAGACCATGCCATGGTCAAAATGCGTTTACATGGCAAGGACAAGACAGTCATCATCAACGGCATGATTGACTCGGGCGCTACAGAAAACTTTATTGACAAGGAATTCAGCAACAAGCACGGCATACGAACAAAGAAAGCGAAAGAAATACGAGAAATCTGCCTTGCGGACGGGGAGCCGAGCGCTATGGGACCAATTACCCATATAGCGGAAGTACCTATGGACATCGGCAGCCATAGGGAAGTGGCAACCTTCCAAATCGCTGATCTACCCAACCATGAGGCAGTGCTAGGGCTGCCATAGTTAAGAAGACACAACCCCAAGATCGATTGGTAAAGCAATAAGATCACGTTCGATAGCGAGTGGTGTACCAGAGTATGCCTCGAAAGCTCGCCAGCAGTAGACTTAATCCCTGAATCGGAAGCCCTGGAAGAGAACTTAGAGATACAGTTCTCCACGATCCAGGCCAAGGATGTCCAGAACATCAAAATCCAAAGATTGAGCAATACGGCCACACTCCCTGCCCAGGGGTCAGCCAAGGCTGCAGGACATGACCTGTATGCAGACGAGAGAATTACGATA
>QFET01001023.1:0-22914 GCA_003316355.1 Tuber calosporum | reverse complement strand
GGGGGAGGTGGTCAGGGTGGGCGCGGGGAAGGTGTGGGTGGAGGGGGATGAGGGGTTTTGGTCGGTTGATAGTAATGTTTATGGGGCTGTGGGTTTTTTTCTTCTTTTACCTTCTTTTCTTTTCTTTTCTATAATATCCCTCGCATTCTTTTTGATGTGGGGAAGGAATGGGGGGCTGATAGGGGGATAGATTCCGAAAGCGTTGATCGAGGCCAAGGTCACCTATGTGGTTTGGCCACCCTCGAGGGCTGGGAGGGTTGAGGAGGATTATATGGGAAGGGCCGGCGCTTTAAAGTACAGGGCTCCAGAGTGATTGAACGACCCCATGGAGGAAGGGGAAGGTGTAAATATGTATGATATAGTTTTTGTAAGTATTAATACTAGAGTCTATGCCTGACTTTATTAGGCTGTTACGATAAACTGAGAGCATGAACAAGAGGGGTTTTAAAAATAAAAATATAAATATAAATATTAAAAAAACTCCTGTTAAAACATCGAAAGAGAAGGAGAAAGAAAAAAGAAAGAAAAAAGAAAGAAAAAGGGAAGAAAAAAGACCCATTGCTACACAAAAAAAAGGAGACACCATTCGCTATGCTTCGAAACCCCCCNNNCCCCCCACAGCAACCAAGAAGAAAATCAAGCTGTAACCCGAATATCACCCGGCGACGTAGCATTCAACCTCTCAATCTCCATCCCAATACTCATAACCCAAGCATCCCTCTCTAGCCTGCTCCTCGCTTTAAACACAATCGACTTCCCCGTCTGTCCCAGCGGTGTAACACGACGTCTAACAGTCTTCCCCTCGTCATCCTTGGTCTTGAAAATGTTCCTCCTCATGCCATGCCAGATTACGAAGCAAGTCATCGTGTCCTCATCATGGGATGTCATCCCGTCCTGGTACACCCGGGGAAGCGCATGGCGACCCAGGGCGTTGGAGTCAAATGTCTGATTTTGGTAGAGTAGTTCGTTTTCCGTTATAAGACCTGAGTAGACGTAGCAGTCCCGGAGGGGGAGAGAGATGTGATGTTCTTGGTGAATATGCGGGAGTTCGGCCCCAGAGTTTTTTCGGTAGGTGTTACGGAAGGTTAGGAGTTCGCCGTGACAGAGGACAACATTGTAGCGGTTGAAGGTAGCATGGCGGCGGGGTTTGCGATATAGGACGCCGGACATCTGTGTTCTGTGTTAGTTGGGTCTTACATCACAAGACTCCCACTCGACCTACTGTAATAGCCCTGCAAGAAGATAGTCCGCAGACATTGAATATCTCCCCGGATGCGATCGACCGGGATACCTCCCACTTCCTAGCAAACTGCCCAACAATCGACTCCATCTCCTCGTCCAAATTCAGCTGCTTCAAGTTTGCATCCCTGGTCCTTCTGATAGTAGCCAGATCCTCCCTATCCCTCGCCTTCCAGTATTTGACCAAATCCTTCAACCTTGTCATCCACTCGTCTCTGGTCCTTTGATCATAACCCTATATCTCAGTCAGCATCTATCCATACTACCCAACCATGTGCAATACCCACCTGCAGCTTCAAGGCAAGCCCATTATCAAGGACAAGCTCGAGAGTCTTCTCATCATTGAGCTCGTCAACAGCCCCACCCCCACGATCCGAACCCGGCACAGACCGGTCAGGGTCCGCCGATCCGCCGTGACCAATTCCAGCGTCTTTGCCATGCGGCTGCCGCCTGACGTAGCGCACCTCGACCACCTTGCATAGATCAATGAACCCCTCAGCCCTAAGTAGGGTATTGACCTTCCTCTCCCCTTCATCGTAAGCGTCTTTATCACGGGAGTCAATCTCTTTCGCCGTGCCCTTTGTGATCCAGGCGATGTCCCCGTCAGCGTCTGGGGCGTAGGGTGCTACGGCGTATATGAGTGGGATTTCATCCTTGATTTCGCTGAGCTTTGGGATGGCCCCTGTATGGACTGGCAATTTTGGCGGAGGAGGAGGCAATGCCCTCGCAGGCTTGCAAAAGCAAAGGAGGTTGTCGTGAGTAGTGAAGTACAGGCGCTTGTAAAAGAGCTTGCCCAGACGCTCCTGGCGGCCCTTTCCAGACGTCAGCCGAAGTAAAAAACCCTCAACTGGAGCGGGTTCCATCATTTTCTCGCCATCAACCTTAGTTTCGGTTGGGTAATGCGTCTTGGGCCGTATCTCCAGCTCGTGTGTCTACCCAAAAATCAGCAAAGGGTGACCAATAATGACCAAAAAAAATACAGGACAAACCTTCTGCATTGCCATGGTCCCGTACATCCTGTGCTCATTCACCTACACACTGTCAGCAACCATATCAAGCAGTAATTTCTGGAAGTCATCCTACTCCATGGATCCACTCCAGGCGATCGTAACGCCTCCAGGCCAGCCCCATACGCTCATCCTTCTTCCAGTGCTCTATGATATCACCCCATTCTTTGACCCCCCCTAGCAATTGCATGCTCCGGTTCAGCAAGTTTTTAGCGACAGCCCTTTCCTCCCTTATTGGTGCCTCATCATCCGAGCCTTCCTCCAATTTTTGCTCCACTCGCGCAAAAGGTTTGTCAATCGTTATCGATAGAGACAAGTCCGGGACAGATATAAGCAGCTTGTCCGATCTGGTCCAGCCAAGCGCTCCTTGAAGAAACGTATACCACTCTACAGATGAGGAACTGCAGCGAGGCCGCATAATATAAACGATCGACCCCTGCTTATATGGCAACCAAATAACCAGTGTTTTATCCAAAGACGAGTAAAGATTGACCTTAGTGATTTTCGGATTAAGCGGTATCTCCCTCATTCCGTGGGAGGAGACCCTGGGCTTATCAATGGCCGGGATGACCCTCCTCTTGTAAAGTTGTAAGGCTAAGGGCGTCTCCTTCTCCCCAGTTTGCCGACAGACCACGACGAATTCCCGCCATTTCTCCCTCAATTGAGTGACGACTTTCATGCTCTCATTCTCATCATATTCCCCAGGCACAGGTGTAGTAGATACTTCCACCCGGACAAGCATGTTCTCCATCTTAACAATCTCCCCTTCCCGTTTCCGGAAATGGTGATTGTATCGCCCGATATGACGAAATGTCCTGCTCCGACTGAGATCGGCCAGCTTCATCTGCATCTCCCTATCCCGCTCACGGAGGTCTATAGCTGTATTAAAGCGTACCAGACCTGCCGCAACTCGCTCCTTATTAGTAACGACACGTTCGGCGGGCGGGGGAGGCGAGGGCGAGGAACTGCCGGTAGCACCCCCCTTTGGCGGCCGTGAACCCCGAGCTGCTCTCAAGAGAATCCTGAGTTTTTTGCCCGACTGCGTGCGTTCCAGCGGCGGGGCACGCCCCCGGGGGGGTGCTTGTCTCGATAATCTTTCTCGAGCCTGTGCGTCGTGCTTCAATAGAGATGCCAGTGAATTAGATGCTTCAAGAGATTGAGTCGGCGAAACCGAACTTGCTGCTGCGCCGCTTCCCGCACTAAGAGGAACTGGCTCTTGACTTACGAGATCTTCAGGAAACCCCTCCAAATCCGTATCAACGCGCAAACCCTTTATGCTCCGCATGGGCGGAGCGTCCTCGTCCTCATCATCTCCTCGTTCTTGCTCCCCGGGGGAATACCCCTCCTCGGCTGAGTCCCAAGATTCATTGGCCGTAGCAAACGACTCCCCCCGACCCAAGTGCACACGTCCTGAGCGCCTGCGTGACCCCCGAGACATGGGCCGCTGCCGAGTTCCATCCGTAGCCCTTCCTTTGCCCTTCCTCCTCTGCGATTCACCAGTCACCGCATCTGGCCGTGGTATCGGGGTGGGCCCAGAAGTCCCGAGGACTCCAGAATCCTCCCCTTCGTCCCCCTCTCTCCACCAATCGTTCGTGCCCCGCTGCACCAAACCCCCAAGCATCGGTTCCCCGCAACCATCCTCCGCGGCGGTGAAGGTCGAGTTTTTTCCCGTTCCAAACACACCGAGATGGCGCTTATACCACTCCGACCGGTGGTTCTTCAACCAACCTATGGGTATCGGCCCAACGAAGCTAAACACAATTAGAGACACCCTAGAAGAAAGTAAGAAAGCGAGAGGGACTTGAAAAACTCACACCCGTCTCGTCGTGACATGCAAATGCTCAGGGGTAGCATGATGCTACAAGCACGCCCATACATACAATCAGCTTCACCTCCAAACCCACAAACTCCCCAACGATGAAAGAAGGAAGGAAGGAAGGAATAAACAAACCAGCCGATGTGCAGTATAAGAATTCGGATCAAGTTTAACCCCACCAATATTCTCCGGCTGCTCAATTAGCACCTCCTCCTCCTCCTCCTCCTCCTCCACCTCCTTGGGTGCGGAAACTGCCTCGCTCATCCGGAGCAAATAGCAAATAGTAGGCTCTAACCCCCGGAAAAAAAAACTCTCATCTAGAACTTTCTCTATTGCGATCTGGTGTTCCTTTTTTTTTTTTTCAAAGCTGTGAAATCCACCCCCCCCTCGCGTTCATACACACACACGTCGACAGCGGCGTATGATAATATTATGTCAAAAAAAAAATATTCAAAACAGCACTTCCCGCTAAGGATAACCGTAAGGTTAGGGTAAGGTATGGTAAGATACAGTACGATAATATAAGTTAATACCGTATCGCTGCAAGAGCACTCGCGTCAAAGGAAACCTGGTCAAGCGAGCATACGTAAGTCAACCGTCTCCAAAAGAAAAACCGGGCGGCAAATTGGAAAAATCCTGCTCGGTTGACTTGCAGGGATCTACGGGGATGAGTAATGATCGTCACAAAAAGTCACGGGTATGATAACGATCATGAGCACAAGTACTCGAGATACAGGCATGCTGGTAATTCATCATGACGACCCCACGAGGCCGCAAGTCACTCGAAGAGGAAGACATCTGTGGTAAACTTGCAAATGAAGAGACCAGCCGGTTCGATCCCCCTCACAGGAAATCGACGAATCGCCATCTGTCCTGTCAGAGTGGTTTGTGGTACAGTAACTTGTTATTGTATCGTGCACTGTATGATAACATAAATTGGCAGAATTCTACGGATTCACTCGTCGTGATGTGGTAGTCATCAAACACTACATGCCATCCTATGATACATACAACAACTATTAAATTTACATCCCCCCCCCGCACCCACTCGTACCGCACCCGTGCTGTGCACACAAGTACTGTATCTGCTCGAGTACAGAATTCCCATTCCCTCTCTCTCACTGCCATACTCACCTAACCTAACCTAACCTACGGTACTCTTCGATCTGGTATCATACGGTATCATGGCGTTCCTACATATTATCATCCCTCCAACTCTAGATAAACACAAGTACGATACAGCATGCTCGTAACACTTCCACCACCTATGACTGCCATAGTACTAGCACTCGTAGGCCCACGCTCTGCAACTCCGCCCCCCACAGCCCTTTTTTTCCTTCTTTTTTTTTTTTCCTCTCTCTCTCTCTCAAAAAAAACCAAAACCAAAACCAAAACCAACATATCATAACAAGTTCAGCGCGATGGCATCGCACCCATACAATGGAAGAATCAATACACGCATACTGTACACACACACCAAATATGATACATACCGTACTCGAGCACCGTACCGTACATGGTGCTTGTACTCGTACCGGTGCTCTTGGCAAAGAGTAAGGAAAATGATGGTACCTGCATCTGACATCTGTCGGAGGGAAGAAAGAAAAGGATTGATCCCAGCCGTGCACAATATTATGACATTATGATTGAGCCTATCAAATTCCACCGTCCGAATGTATCGTGCAGATGTGTGAATCCCATTACTCAAGTATGATACTGGAGTGCAATTATACGCTAGTATCACCGGCGCGGGGGAGGGGTTTCTTTTTCTCTTTGAATAAGGCATAAATATTATTATACATCTACAAGTACATTGATACGCTTTCTTCTCTCTCGCCCTCTCTCGGACGCCGCCAATTCAAGTATAATTAGTAATACAATACTATGATAACAGCCTACGGTAATCGAACAAACTCACCAACTCACCCCGTATCGTTCGGTATCACCACCACCACCAACTCCACCACCTACCGGCGCGCCCACCAACTCACCACGGAGACCATAAAAAAAGCAAATAAAAACGACTCCAAGAAAAGCGAACAAAGTGAAAAAGGAAGCCAGAACCCCAACCAACCAACAGAAGCAAAAAAAAAAAAAAAAAAAAAAATTCAACGGATGATTGCATCTCCCCAGCCTATTCCCCTCATGACTCCTCCCCGCCGGACCAACTACTGTTTAAGATTTGTCCCTCATCCAAACGAAAAACACCCATGAATGATAAAATTTAAAAAAGCAAAATGAGCAAACCGGGTATAACCATTCCCGCCCCAAAAGAAAGAAAAACATAGAAACAGCGCCAAGCCGCGATGAGATAGACAATGAGAGCGATAGTCTTGGAAGAAAGGAAGAATGAGTGGTCCAATGAGAACCGAACCCAAAACAGGGAAATCCCTCACGTGTATCATCAGAGTCCCAGAGTCCACCCAGGAAGAAGAAAAAATGCTGCAAAAATGGAATTAACAAATGAAATGTGGAAAGAAAAAAAACCGTGACATAAATATTAATGCATTAAACGTATTTCTCTCGGCGAACGCCATGAAATGAATGCCTGTTCCCCAAAGATTTAGCCTTTGTGGGGTTAGGACTAGGTGGGGGTGGAAGCCTTCGGTGGTGTGGTGAAGGCATGGAAGAAGTGTACATAGAGCCACTCCCATTAGGTGGCAATCTAGGCAGAGGAATGGAGGGAGGTGGGTGTAACGGTGGTCCCGCAACTCCAGTTTCAGACGGCCCGATGGCAGTCATAGATTTTCTGCGGAGGGACTTGGTGCGGGGTGGTACCGCAATTCCAGCTTGCAGATGGTGCTTCTTGATTGAAGGAGGAGACTTTGAGAGATTCTGTGCCTCGGAGGATCGAGAATCAAACATGGATGCTGGGCGCTGTGGCCTCGCAGATATGGGTGTCGATTTTGCCCTGGGCGATGCGATTACGGACGGGGACGGGGGGCTGGACTGGGATTGGCGTGGTCGCGTCCGTGGGTGCGATATTTCTGAAAGAGCGCCGACCGTGGGCATCGCAGATAAGCTCGGCCGAGCGGAAATGGGTGGGGTAGGCATTGCTCCAGGGGGGGTCGTTGAGAAAGTCGAACGTCTACTCCCCATCTGGGGGTGGCCATTGGAAAGAGGAATAGGGAGGGAAAAATTGGGAGCAGATGGCGAAGGCGTCCGTGGAATCCAGAACAGATTACCATCACGGTCTATGACTGACAGCGGCCTCTGGGAGGGTGGTTTCAACTCCATTGATGAGCGCGATCGAGCCGATAGAGCTAGAGAAGATCGCTTGTTCCGTGACGAGGATCTTTCGGGACTCGTGTCTGGAGAAACGGTAGGAACTCTGGCACCATGAGTAGAGTTGACAGAAAGCCTAGACCCGCGAAGATGTTCCAAGAGAATGTGATCCCCGGATACCGTTGTTGTAAACGATCTCCCTGCATCTAAGGAAGCCCGATAATACGTGGAGGTCCGTTTTGAGGTATTCCCGTCTGGTATAATTTCGCTCTTAAGCGAGCTTGCCGCACGATCTATAACAAATCTCCTAGAGTGGCGGGGGTCATCTTGCTCCTCGCCTTCTTCCTCCTCCTGAATGCCACGGACGACCTCGTTCACCGGCTTGCTCACAGCTCCTCCCCCAAGCCTGATAGCCTCGGCCCTTATACACCCCATCCAGGCATCCATTTCCTCCGCTCCATCAAAAACTAGCAAAAGAGATACCGCAGTATTCTTTGCAGGACCCTTGAATGCAATCTTAGACAAGAAGGAACCTTTCCGTTCAGGCAACAAGGCACCGTCAGGGCCAGCGCTCCGGTAAACCTGTAATACCCAAGGCCTACCAGGAATGACATCACTTGCAAATGCAATGGAGGTTGACGTCAGCGGCAGCGTCTTCTCTGGACCTCGATCGTGAGGGCCATCCCCGGCATATTGAAGGAGAAATCCCTCGATCAACACAAAAGTCTTGCGCGTCCAATCCAAATCTACAGACCTGGTAGAAGTATGACTTCGGTGCAGAATGCGGCCACGCCTGTCTTTTGGGTTCTTACCTCGCTCGGAGTTTCGTCTGATTAGAGTTTCCATCGAAAGGGAGGAGGCTGAGAGGGAAGTCATTCGGATGGCTTGGGCGAAAGCGTGGCTCAGAGGAACAGGTTCCCATGATTTCTGAGAAGGTAAGGAAGGAGAGTGATCATTTGTTGTGGAAGTGTTAAATACCGGAATGGATAAAGAGTGCTTCATCGAGGGCGTAACCGGGGTATTTGGGACGGAAGCTCTATTACTCTCAGCGTGTTTGGCGAATGCTTCAGGTTTTGTGATGATATTAGATAGAGACTTGTTTTTCCCACCAAAACGCGAGAATAGCGAAAAGAAACCCTTCTGTGGCCTTGGGGTATTTAGAGCGCCGGAATTCTCAAAGTCCACAACCAGAGGGGCCAGCGGAGGGGTAACCATGAAAGATGTACGGGTTGGCAGTGGTGAGTTATCAAGCACATGCGCGCTGGTTCCCCTAGATTTCGATCCATTGCCACGTTCAATCATCGGGCATCCAACCGGGAATGCAGAAACCGGAGAGGCAATAAAGTACTCGACTCCGGTGTGTCGGATAAAGGAAGAGTAAGGGGAGATATGTGTAGGAATCCCGGACGAGAGGAAAGCAAGAAAATCAAAAGAGTGAAAGATAATGGAGGTTGCGAGTAAGGATTGACAAGGACATGAATGAAGTCAGAAGCAAGAAGAACAAGAAGGGAAGGAGGTCTCTATGGGTATACAAGTAAAGGACGAACAAGGGGAGAAACGGGGTGGACAAGAGGGTGAGAAATGAAAATAATAAAATAAGATAAAAAGAATGAAAAAAGCAAAAATGAAAGGAAAGAAAGACGGAGGCCATGTTTTGGGGAGTGGAAAGGGGGCTGGCATAAGCTGAATGGTTAGGCCTAGCTGGGGTGTACAGTACTAGTACTGAGCATCATACTTGTACTCGTACAGTATGGTATGATGCCGGTACCGCGGGATGTCAAAATAACCTTTAGGTACTGTACTCGTAGTAACCAAGTGCTACTTGAGCAGAGGAAAGCTAAGATTCTTACTCTTCATTTTGACGGAGGAGGAGTGAAGGATTCCCGAACGGTTGTTGGGGGCACTTGTGGTGGCATGAACCAGTAGCGTACAGTACCGGTATCGGTAGCCCATGACAGCAAGGACTCCCTCACCAACAGTGGGGTCGTGTGGGATGATGCCGTTAGATAATAATGAAGAATACCGTACTGTGATGCCGAGTACGGCGCGTTGAGTGAGGAAAGGCCCGGCCGGGTAGTTACAGTGCAAGTAGGATAATCGATTTGGTGTCTGGTGAAGTTGTACGCTGGTATGTACCAGTACCAGCACTTGCCCAATTGCTACGGCTGCTGCTGGTATTGGATAGGACAAAAACAGAATTCCATCAGGGGAAATGCAACCCGGAAGGGTTTGCCTGTGGTGGATGAAATTGTTTGTTTTATTTTGTTTCTCAACTGGAACCAATTCGGTGTGCGGGTTCTCCCAGTTCCCCATTCTTGAATCTCCCATCATACTGCACGGTACGTTTCTCCTTTTGAGTCCCAGCCTTGTTTCTACGTCTACCGCACTACCAGCAGAACGGGGCACGGTTGAAATACGGTACCAACTGAGGGGGCAAGACGATGTCTGTGGTCCATTGACCCTATGGCACTGGTTTCCCACTCTCTCCACTGTTTCTGCATCTCGTCTCCTCATGTTGGGATCTCAGTGGGCACGTTTTGCGCCTGCTCGCTCGCAGCATCATACGGTGCTCGAGAATCATGCTTGCGCGAGGATACCGTAGCGGTACTGCAGCACTTGTACTGTACTCGTAAAGTACCTACGGGGAGCCAGTTTATGGCCCGGTCCCCAGCAATTATGACACTTTTTTTCTTTTCTCTTGCCCCCCCCGTGTACGCCGCGCTCGGAGCCCACTCGTGCTGAAGCTCATCTCATGCAACCACCAAAACAGGCACAGGAACAGGAGAGAGAGATAGAGAAAAAAAGCAGTAACATGCCACAAAGAAAAAGGAAAGAAAAAAAGCAAAATAAATACAGTGCAGTACCGGCACTCGAGCGCTCGTGCAACGGGCCGTGCGTGACAAAGTCGAGATCCCTGGTCCAGTCGAACCCCGTTGTCCCGCACCTCACCCTTCCGGATTCTTGGCTATCCCGGACTTTTCAGGACTTGTCGAAGATGCACAGGAACACTTGCGCATTTCATTGTCCCGGATTTTGGGTGTTTTCGGATCGGATGAAAATTTGGAAATCTCTAACCCTGCTCACATAGAAAACATATTCTGTGTCCCAGATCCCCTTTCATTCTAGCGCAAGACCTACCATCACAGCTTCTCAAAAGCGCAGTTGATGGTGCGAGGGGTCCAACTGGCCGATTCTCACTGGTGGAGATTTACGGGGGTCGCAGCAACAGGAGAATAAAAAATTGCATATTGAGCACTATCAGACCGTTCGTTGGGATCCCTGGCCCATTTCCCAGATCTTTCATTTGCTGCTCCACCCCTCGTTTATACCTTTCTTGTTGATGGAACATTGGCTAATTATTATTATTATTACAGTACTGCACAATCGTCGCTCGATTTTCGATTATTTTCAAAGAATATTCATTCTGTCCACCATCTATCTCACTCTCCTTCATGTTTTGTTGTCCCGGATGGTCCACTCTCAGGATTTCGACCATTGGGGACAACAGGGGGGGGGCAGCTGTATGGTACAAGTGCCAACTCTTGTTGGTGTGAACCTTTCAACTGTTCCCTTTGGGGGGGGATCGGCTGACCGCATTACCCTATATAACCTTGTACTCGAGTACTTGTAACGACATGACGGGGGTCAAACCCCTGCCCGCTCGAGTAAAGTTCCCAGCTGTATCATACATACGGCACAACATCCGTCACCATCCTTTGTATTTACACTTACCCACACCAGGCATGATGAACCCGAACACAAGGGGCAAAAATTTGTATGGCGAATTGTCTGTGCACATCTGAGCGCCCATACTGAATTCCGACTCAAAAATGTTCGGGTTCAATATGCCTAGAACGTACCGTGCGTGCACTGCGCGACGTTTTACCCGAGAGGCTTGCTCTCGCAAGCTAAGGCCAAAGATACTGTAGGGCTTACGGCTTACCGTTATGTACTCGGGGCAGGAGCAAAGTACGGTATTGGGACAAGGTTTTGTCCGAGTGTGACTTCTATATTTGGAGAACGAGAATACTGTATGGTATTCGAGTAGAGCCAGGTATTTCCTTGAGTTTTTTCAATCCAGATCCTACATGCTCAAGGAACTAACATCTGGCAATGATGGGTACCCTTTCTGGGAGCTTTGCTTGACTCCACCATTGTTTCACACCTACACAAAATCCCCTGTAAGTCCCAATACATTACCCCTGCCCAGAGAACGGTACTCGCACAGTACAAGAAATGCGGTCCCATGTGGCCAAGTGTAACGTGGGGGTTTTTTTTTTTCGTAGTGCCCGCAGCTCGTGGCTTCTTATTCCCCGAGGTCAGCCCGTTTCAAGGGGTGTCGCCTTCAAAGTCCTTTTCCCAGCCCTACCGCAGCCTTCGTGGTATACCGGTACAGTACGAGTACTTGTATACTGCGAGTGCCGGTACATGAAGAAAAAGTGCCAATCGAACGCGACATTTTGCCCTCTACTTGAGTGGAGTCACGGGGATAAAAGAAGGAGTATTTCAAACATACAAATACCGGTACTCGAGTCCTTGGGGTACTTGCAGACAAGAGGCATGATACCCGAAAAGGAGGGTTTTGCGAAATGCCGGCAGACGGAGAAAACCTTCGCCTATCTTGAGCCCTCCATGCGAATTACTGGTACAGTACGAGTAATGGTCCCCTGTTTCCGGATACTTCCAAACCGGCAAATTTTACTCGAGCATCTTTCATTTTAGTGTAAGATTACTGTGACGCAAGGTACGGTACCGGCATTCTATCCCATCGCACTTCGCTGTACTGTACTCGAGTACAGTCAAGTGGATCGTAATATGCTTGATGGGCATCTGATAATACCGCCATCCAACCACCCATGTGTGGAACTGCAGTCTGCCTGCTGCAAAGTATTCCTACTGTAGCTGCCGAAATCGGTGTCAAGATTATTACCGTCTGATTATACACAAAAAAGAAAAGAGGAAAAAAAAAACCTTTCTCCCTCAAGTCCATCCATTCACCCACACCATTGACAATGGGCTGATCGGATTGACGATACTGTACTCGTACTCGATCGGTAAATCATCCCGTTTCTCCTGAATGTTGAGGGTACCAAAAGCAGAACGTTGGGCGCCAAAATTCTGTCATTTTCTTTTGGTTTCTTTCTTTCTTTCTCTCTTTCTTTCTTCCTCCTCCTCTTTTGCATTTCCACTCGATTTTTTCTTCCCTCCCCCTTCGCGCCCGGCTGCCTCGTGCGCAGTTCCTGCACCATGAACCAAAACCGCGGCCTCCTCACTATCTATCGAAACGAGGGGCGACCCCGCGTTACCAATATTCACCATGCGGCAAGGATATATACATCCTCGGACAGAGCAGGAAGCGCAGATCCGGGGGGACCGGGGAAGGAAGAGGAAGGAAAGTACGGGGAGGTCATTCCAGTCTTCCAAAAATGTGTTTCTGGTCAAAATTGGCGCCTCTTCCTGTTGTGCAGTGCATGGCCGGGTTTGCCATAGTGGTAAACGATAAATCTATACTGTCATACCCTACCGCAGCAAACAGTAAGAGGTTCAAATCTCGGCAAACCAGGGCGTGCGGTGCCGTAGCTTGAGGCTATTTTGGAACGGTGTATTCTGTTTTCGAGGCGGTATTGTTTGTTTGTGCGAGTAAGGTTGGTAGGTGGGGTGCGTCTGGTGTGTGAGCATACGGTACAGTGCGGTACAGGTTTGCTGCTGGAAAATGCATATCAACTCCAAATGTGCGGTACTCGTACAAGTACTCAACTTCAAACTCTCCTGGCTCGACAACCGCAACCCCCCAAGCTCGAAACTTCCTGTATGATTTCCTGGAGAATTACAGAAGCATTTGAAGGGGCTTCCACTTGTTGTGATGCTAGGGCGATTCAAAGCCCCGATAATATGTTTGCATGGTGGAAGAATCTCCAGAGGATGAGCAGGTGAAACACCCCCACAGCGAATTTTCAATTGCTGTTGGTCCTAATCTGGCGGCTCTGATTGTTTGAAAATTCGATTTCCCTGCCCAAGATCCATTTTAGGGACCTTGAGTTACAGTCTCATAGCCCAAGCTAACTGGATCCTGTAATATCTTGGCGCCACTATACCAAATGGGGTGATAATTTGCCTATTTTTGTTCTCTACTCGAGTACAAGTGCCAAGGATAAAGTTTTTACACAGTTAATTTAGGTTAGCCCGCAAGATAAATCCTGTCTTGTACGAAAACATTTCCCCTGGCACTTATACTGAGATCGAAACCAAAGTGCATATTTTCTACTTAATAAGCGAAGGTGAACCACACACATTGTGTCGATTGAGCCCGACACTACAACTTGCCCATTTCAACAGTCCTTGAGTATCCGCAAAGCTTGGCATTTACTTGGCCTAATAAAACATGCCAAGATTTCCGGATACTTTTGGAATGGGCAAGAAGTGTGACCGAGAGATAGTCTACGGTAGATAGTGACTTGCAAAGAACTTCGTACCTCAGAGGTGGTTTTTTGTCGTCAGTAACACAATCAAGAGGGGCTCCGGGACCTGTACTCGTAGAGAGGAAGAGAGAGAGAGAGAGAGAGAGAGAGAGGGGGGTGGGGAGGTTATTCAGAGGAAAGTGAACCGTCAAACACTTCTTTTTCTTCACTCGTCTTGATCCATTTCAGAGAATCAATCACTTCACGATTTTTCCAATACCCACCAAAGAGCGCCTAGCCCCCCGAGGACCCTCGACAGTGCGTTGGAGCCATTACCGTATTTGTGAAGACGTCGTTATCAGACAGAGCTCATATGACGAATATATCTATCGGCTCCACTTGCACAGGAATACACCCCACGTCCGCAAAGTTCTCATACCCCTCCTTCTGCCCCGAGGGCGATACCTACCACATCAATGCCAACAGAACAGCAAGAACCTTCTAGGAGCTGTTGCGGATACGGTACGCCTCTAGGGGCATTGTAGACTTTGTACTGATTTGCTTTACTGCATAGTGGAAAGAGAGGGCAAGAGGGGTGTTTCTCAGGGCTAATAGCAGCCGGAAGGGCATGGGAGCTATGTGGGCGGCTGTATCATACTCACTGCACTGTATTAGTGCTCTAGCACAAGTACAAGTGAACAGGGTCTGCTGCGATTACCGTACCCTTTCTGAGGGTGAACTCGATTGATCTACTGGAGTATTACTATAATACTATAGTCTATGATACTATGATAAATTGTATGTATTGTATTTTATTTCTGTCTGCTTTAGAGTGATAGTCCCCCGACTGCTGTTCATTACCGTGCCCGATGAATTGAGTGGGGTTAAACCTTCGGTGCTTACTCGAGTGGTTGTCGTTGCGACCAGCCCTTATCTGATCTAATAAGATGCCCAAGTTCTAGGATCTGCCTCACCTGCTCGGCCTGCCTACGTACCTGACTCCTGCACTTCACCACCACCTGCTTCTTCTTTTCACCCAAGCTTTCACAACAACCTCTGCAGGCTCCAAACAACGACAACGAACTCAGCAAAAGATGCCAGATGTCAACAAACTCGAAGCTGTAGTAGCTACTACCACTACCAGCGCTTCCCCTCTCTCCATACAATCCACCCCCACTCCCACCCCCACCTCTGCCTCTCCTCCCGCAACCACCACCGGACCCACAACCACAACCACAACCACAACCACAACCACAACCACAATCATAATGCCCCGCACCTCTACAGAAGCTCCCTCTCCTCTTCCCTCCCCAATCTTTCAAACTTCCCGCCCAACCACTCCTTCCCCCCGTGCCTCCTCTTCGAACCTCCACCATTACCCCCCTCAGCACCACCCGTCAATCTCCTCCCGTCGCCCCTCGTCTTCCCTCTCAATCGGTTCTTCGTCATCTCGCCGTCCCTCTTCCTCCATCCTCTTGCCATCCTCAGTCGACCAATCACTCCCGCAGCGTCTGCCTCGTCAACAAACTCCCCAGGATGCTGCTGCGTTTGCAGAACTCCACCAGGAACTCGAGACAGAGCAAGAAGCGCAGGTCAACAGATTGCTAAACATGATCCGCCTGCAGCAACTCCAGCAGCAGTCCCAGAACCAAGGTTCCGGCAGTAGCGTCATAGATGATAACTGCTCCACTGCCGCAACCGTTGATTCGAACTCTACTCTCGGCGCCGCCGTGGGTGGTGGGCGAGCGTTGTCACCGGTCTCAGCGTACAGCCGCAGTGGGCGTTTGTCCCGGGAGAATTCAACCACTTCTGCGAGCAGGGCTAGGAGGAGGAGGTCGGGCTCCAGGACTTCTACGGCTACCTCGACTTCTAGTCCTAGTTTTCCGGGTGGGAGCTTCGTTCCGGATAATGCTAGTGACACTTCTGCCAGTGTGCCTTGGCTTGGATCTTCGCATAGTGATATGGGATTCTACATTGCAGAGGCGCAGATGCTCACGAGAGAGAACGAAATGCTAAAGAGGAGGATTAGAGAGCTTGAGAGACAGGTTTCGGAACTTAGTTCCAAGTCGTCCACTGCTGGGAGCGATGTTGCGTCGCCGGGTGGCACTGCTTCTTAGGTGTGTGATGAAAGGGCGAGTGGTCGGACTACTACTGCTGTCTTCATTTATTATTTTGTTGAGTCTATTGCTATGTTTCCATTTCTGCCTCTTTTTATTCCTTTTTTTTTCCCGTCCCACCCCTTCCAATATTTGTTTATCCACAACGGGGTTGTTGTTTTCTTTTCCTTTTTCCGAGTATTCTATGGTTTACTTCTTGCTCAGTTATGGTAGGCTCGATTGATATGTATTCTTAGCAGAAAGTGGCAATAAACACCCTTCTCCTCTCCACTTTTTTTTTCCGCTTATGGCTTTGTGACATCTGAAAGTAGACAGACATGTTTGTAAATGCTGGTTTGTTGTTACTACATGCTTGTGCTGGTGCTGTGCATGCGTGACATTATTTCGGAGCAGCATGGAAAAAGCCGTGTGCCGTCACCATCTGATAACGACAAGACCTTGTGTGACTTTTACCACCCGAAAAAGATGGTCGATGACTGGTCGTATCATACTGTATGCCGGTAACTCGTCAGTTGATGTCAACCAAGTGGGTGATTGACTCCCTAATCACCATCAAAACTCCAAACTATATTTGTTCAATTGTTACTACCAATTCTGTCGCATAAGCAGGTATTTGAGCACAAATATTTTCAGGTTCCTGGCAAGATACATGCACAAACATGAAGACAGATATCACCACCCTTCCCTCACATACGAACCAATCTACCAACCAAGTATACGTACAATGTCTTTTTTTCTTTTCTTCTTCGTCCTCACCCTTCATAATGTCCGTCAAGGACCACCCCAACCTCGCTGGGCAAGGAAACCGCCAAACCTCAGGCAAACCGTTGGAAATCGCAATCAAAGTTACCAAAATATTGGCGGTTATCATCAACAGGATGGTAAATAAACCCAAGGTATGAATAAATGCAGAGGGAAGACAACAATTGATGTTCCCGTACCCCCCCCCCTCCCCTCCCCCCAAAGCATTACCAGTATTTGGAAAGGAAAGAAGGAAGGAAGGAAGAAATAAGTACTGTATCACGGGTTGGTTACCGGTAGGTTTTCAAAAGACCTGGTATGATACCGTATAATACCAATGACAATCAGTCAGCGGGATGACTAAGAAATCACTCTCCTCCATGCAACCCATAGACTATTTTCGAAACATCGTCCTTTGTGAAAACCTACCTATTATATTATCCAACACTAGGAGTTGAGGGACCTTCCTTCTTTCCTATCATACCTCACCACGTCGGTATAAAAAAAAAAAAAAAAAAAAAAAAACGGCCCCACTATTACTCTCGTATCATATTATATATTATATACTTTTTTTGGAGAACCTGTATTTTAAGGAGAGAAAAAAAAAAAATGTTCCCTAGGGTATCAAGGAGATGTTTTACATCTACGCCGACGGTTCGACAAAGACCTCCCAGGAATGATTTTACGCATTGTGTAAGTGGAGTAGGTAAGAGAGGTAAAAAAAAAAAAAGATAATGATAATAATAATGATAGTGATAATGATAATTTACGGTTTTGGCTAATTTTTGAGTTGGGGAGGTGGTGGGAGTGGTGAGGAGATATATAGGTGATAGGAGGAGGAGTCGTGGGCTTAGCTGTCGCTAGACTATTATCCAAGAGGCCAGGAACGAGTACGTTATTACTTGAACGGCACGGAGCGATCGGTACGGAGACTTCGTCCAGGAATTCTGAGGTCCTTTTTCTCCCTCCCCCCCTCACCACCTTTATTCAGCTGATCGGTACGATAGGTGATCCACGCTGGCCTCTACTACCCGCCCGACACGTACAAGACCACGCTCTGCAAGGCCGGCAACGCCCTCCTCTACGACCTCTGCGAAAAATACCGCATCCCCCACCGGCGTACCGGTAAATGGATACTGGCTCAGGACCCCGACCAGCTCGAGTCCCTCGAGCGCCTGCACGCTCACGCCCGCGCTCTCTCCATCCCCACGAAATGGCTTACACCCCTGCAAGCGCGCTCGCGCGAACCCGCTGTCCGGGCGGAAGCCGGGGTTCTCGAGTCACCGCTCACCGGAATTGTGGACTCGCACGCGCTGATGACCTTCTTGCTTGGAGATTTCGAAAGCGCCGGTGGTGACTTTGCTAAGGGTGCGCGTGTTGTCGATGTCCAGACCATCGGGTCCGGCGGGGAGATGGGGTATAGGGTTGTTGTCGTGGATGGTGATGGGCAGGGCAGTGGTGGTGGTGGTGGTGGTGGTGGTGAGGAGTTCAGCATCTCCGCCGATGTATTGGTCAACTCGGCCGGCTTGTCCGCTGTTGGCATTTCCAATATGCTCCTGCGGAGCCACTCCCGGAGGTTGTTACAGGCTTACTTTTGCAAGGGGACGTACTTCTCCTATTCCGCTTCCACGCCAAAGGTCGGGACCTTGCTCTACCCGGCCCCCGTCGAGGGCTTCGGCGGGCTCGGCACCCATTTGACCATGGATATGGCCGGGCGTGTCAGGTTCGGGCCCGACGTGGAGTGGGTGCCGCGTCCGAACAACCTAGAACCCAATGAGAGTAGGGTAGCCGCAGCGATTGTCGCTATAAAGACCTATTTGCCTGGACTGCAGGAGGCCGCGCTCATGCCCGATTATTGTGGTATTAGACCCAAGTTGGTGGCCGAAGGGTTGGGTGGGGTTGGCCAGGTGGACTTTGTTATCCGGGAGGAGGAGGGGTACAGTGGATTTGTTAATCTGCTGGGCATTGAGAGTCCTGGTGGGCTTTGCGCATCCATTCATCTATAATGTTCTAGGAAGAACGGGCGCTGATTGTTGAATAGGACTTACTTCTTCGTTGGCGATCGCGGAGATGGTCGATGGGATTTTGTATGGGTGAAGGTCTAGGTAAAATATCAGTATCGTAGCATACGATACATGATCTCCAGCGAGTTTTAAAATATACACATTATTAAATCCATTCCCTCTTTGCGTCTATGATATCCCATGACTATGTATACAATTATTAACCCCCCCTTCGTCCATTACTCCAAAACGGCAAGCATCTCCTCTTCACTTGTAAACTTCTCCCTCTCCTTCCCAAACTTCGCTCCGCGCTCCTTCTCCGCCTCATCAATCTTCATCCATTGCGCCCAGCTGATTGGCCTCATCCCCCGACTCGCAACCTCATTCCTGACAGCCTCCCAGCCAAACTTCTCCTCTTCCCCGCCGAACGTCATAAACTCCGCTTCCCCGCCCGCCCAGTCACTGACGATCCTATCGCCAGTGTCAAAGGCGTCGTACATAGTGCTAGCAATGACACCCGTAGGCCCACGTTTGACCCACCCGCTAGTGTAGACTCCGGGCACGGGGATGGCCGGATTCCCAGTTTGGGGGTTAAGGGGTTTAACGACACGGCCGTCTTCGTTAGGAACTAATCCGCGCTTCTCGTTGAAGGGAATGCCGAGGTTTTCAAATCCGGGGATGCGTTCGCTAAGATAACCGATGCTTCTGAATGCCAGATCTGTCGGGAGTGCTTCCGTCTCACCGGTGCCGATAGCTTTAGAGCTAGGAGAGAACATTGGCTCCTCTAGCCTATTCTTTTCGAACTCTACCGCCCCAATGCGAGCTGGGTCACTTGCTGCTGGGATAAACGCCTTTGGCGAGCGCAGGAAGCATAACTCCCACGACTTTTCCGCGTCAGTCAGCCGTGTCTTCGGACCCTTCTGTAGAACTTGCGTGATTCGCTTCTGCATTCTCGGGAAAGAATTCACATCCTCAGGAAGCAGCGAAGCGTGCACGGGGTGAAACCCCACTCCCTGCAGAGATAACAGCTCCCTCAACTCTTTCACGGTAAACGCCGCCTGTAATAGCCCCCTCCTGCCCACAACCCTCACCCGCCTAACCCTGCTCCTGCTCAGCTCCTCAATAGCATACTCGGTGATGTCCGTCGTCCTCAGGTCGTCCAACCGTGAGAGCAACATCCTCGCCACATCCAGAGCAACATTGCCCTGTCCGATCACTGTCGCTTCCTCCGCCAGGTGCAGGCTCGGCTTTAGGTGGCGGTACTCCGGGAGGCCGTTGTACCAACCAACGAACGCCCGGGCGGAGTACACGCCCGCTAATGTATCCTCACCGGGAATCCCGAGCTTGCGGTCTTTAGAAGCACCATAAGAGAGGAGGAGGGCGTCGTAATGCGGGCCCAGAACGGTTAGTGGGAGACTGCGGTGCGGCGGGTGTGGCCAGGATGTGCCGATTGGGATGTTGCCGATGTACGTGAAGCGTGGGTCTTGGGCTACTTGGTTGAATTTGTCTTGACAGTTCTGGGGCGTTTTTTTTTGGGTGAGTAATTGGCAATAGTGACTAGATTTTAGGAAGAGGAAGATGGAACCTTGACTTCAGGGTGATCCGGTGCAACGCCGAACCTGACAAGTCCGTACGGCGCCGGCAATGACTCGTACATATCTACCTTTGCATTGGCAAGTTTTCTCAGGACCCGATATGCAGTGTAAAATCCAGCCGGCCCAGCTCCTATCACAGCCATATGAAACGGTCGGTTTGGTCGTCCAGCTACCGTATTCAAACATCGGCTCCTAGGTGACCGAGACAAACCCCGCTGCAGTGTTGAGAATAACAAATGTTTCGAGGATCTAGTTGTGGCGGACATGGTTGGTGATTTTCTCGTGCGTGTCACACTTCCGGCAGTCAGTCAGTCAGTCAGGCAGCCTGTAGTCCACATCATACTCGGACTGTACTCGGGTATACCGGTATGTATGATACTTGCAGAAGTATTGTACTCACATGATATACTCTGGCCACCATTTGAGCCGCGGTTTTAGGGTGAGACCTTGTGGATTCAGCTTTGTTTCAACGTCATTTTAGCACTTTTGGCCGGTGAAAAGACAGGGTCCTAGGTCCTCACACACCCCAAGTTCTATATCCACTATCGTACGGTACGGCATGCATCCCCGCAATATCTATCGAGAGTTTGTCGACTTTGGACAGCTAGCGAGGGATTGCCCTTCTCTGGCGGGATAGTAGGTTTGATCATGGCCCTAATAATGAAATGTAATTCACAACTCTAACTTCAGGTATGAGGTGGATAGTCTCGATACAAGCTCGAATATCAACTTTAAAGACCCGGACGCTGTTCAGTGTGTGCCGGCTTTCTTATAGCATCTAGTTTAAAGGCTTATTATACTCGTCAGGGAGCTTACGAAATGTCTTCTTTATCGGGACTTTGGGTTGAACCTTGCGCTCCCGGGGGATCGGCTGTGCCCTACCGTGCCGAATAGGTCTGGAAGTTTCGCTGTCCTGATGTAGTGTATGCGGGCTTTTTACTGAATGTCCGAATGGAGGCTCAGGCTGAATTATGTCCTTTGGATTCAAGATTTACTTGATTCCACCGGCAATATCGGGAACGATGGGTTTGAGCCTACCCGCGAAGTTTTAGGGTTGGATGTGTATGCTATTTTCGCTTCTCGAAGTCCTACGAGAGCACGCTGAGTTTCATGTAATAGGGGTACTGGTGCGAGTTGTATATACCCACTTCTTGGGTGTGTGTTGCGAAATAATTGGAAGTTTGTCGCTACAGGTTTGCCTATTTGGGTGTTTTGGAGGCTCAGCGTGGGTGTGTGTACTTCTGGCTGACGAGTTAGACATCGACGGGAAGTCACTTGAGTATGCTAGGGAGAATATCAAGAGGAATAGGGAAAAGGTCGGAGGCTTAGATGAGAGGATCACTGTTTTTGGTAATTCTCCTGATGACGATATCTTCCCGGTTGGGAAATTGGGGATTGAGAAGTATTATCGCCCACCCGTGAGAAAGTGAGTTATATGTTAATAATGGAAAATCCAGGCTTGATTTCACAATGTGCAACCCTCCATTTTACACCTCCATAGACGATATGTTCGACTCCGCCAGACAAAAGAATCTGCCACCCTCATCGGTATCTTCTCAATCGCCCACACTCTCCACAAACCTTCCGTAGCTAATTTCCCTAGGCTTGCACCGGCATCGCCACCGAAATGGTCTACCCTGGCGGCGAAGCCTCCTTCATAGCCCTAATGCTCGACCAGTCCCTCCAACTCCGCTCAAACCCCGGTTTCAAAAACACCTGGTACACTAGCATGCTTGGAAAACACAGCTCCGTGGAGTCACTAGTGCCGGTAATAAAGTTGCATACACAAAACTACGCAATCACGGAATTCAAGCAGGGCTCTACGCGGCGATGGGGGGTTGCGTGGAATTTTGGTGATAGAAGGCCTTGCCTTGCTGCCGTACGCTATGACAGCTCACAGTTAAGAAGGCTGATGCCGTTTCCCACCGAGTTTGAGTTTGATGCTGCAGGGGACGTATCGAGTGTTGGTGAGGCCATTGACAACACTCTTGCTGCGGAGGTTGGGCTTGGGTCCGGGGAGTGGGCGTGGAATCCATCAGTGAGCACGGGGTGGGGAGGCGTGAGGGGGAATGTATGGTCAAGGGCTGCCCGAAGGGCGAAAGCTAGGGGGCTGGAAATGGAGGGGACTAGTAGTGGAGCTGATTTAAGCTTTCAGGTTGGAGTAAAGGGGAAGGAAGACCAAAGCGTAAAGGTGAAAATAAGGTGGACAAGGGGGACTGATTCCGTCCTCTTTGAGAGCCTTTGTGGTATGATCAAGAGGAAGATCTTATGTGGTTAGAAATCTATCAATGATCCTGTAAACTGGTTTTCTTTGTATCCAATCATCAAACCCTTACCCCAACCATCCACTGTGTATCGCGAGATGGATTTATGAACATTGTGGGAGCATTCCCCATTCACCCTCGCTTGGCCCCACTTCTGAATAGCCTGAGTTACTATAATTGATGCTTTGGGGACTAAGACAATTCACCGAGGACAGCCCAGCGAAATTTCGAGTGCTATACGATGACTCTTGGCAACCCAAGCGCACCATAAAGCCTAGCTTGGCGGTGTCTCCTCTAGATAGGAATAAACTTGATAATAGCTTGCCGCCATCCTTCCCAAGGGTCTGAACCAATAAACCAACCACCAACACCACAACAATCAAAATGTCGGCCGCCGAAGCCACCACCCTGGCAGATCCACACCCTCAATACCTCCACCGCCTCTTACAAGTCGTGCACACAAACCTCCAACACCAAGCTGACTGGCACTCCCTCTCGATCCACACATC
>QFET01001022.1:0-39811 GCA_003316355.1 Tuber calosporum | reverse complement strand
CCTAAGAGCAATAGTGGAACTCCGCCTAGTACTACTCGTTGCAATAGTACTCCTACCCTTGTGGCTGAGATTAGCGCCATGCCCCATATCGGACTACAACAACGGCCCGGTCATATTCATCCAACCCAAAGAGAAGTAGTTACCAGTTGCAGAACTAGCTTACCGCATAGGATCGTAACATTTGATTGCGTCACCTAAGCAACACCCAACTACAAAAGGGCAGACTCTACAGACAACGACATCGACCTTACTGAGGGGGAAATCGATACCTCAACACTTGGCCCGGCACTTGAAGAAGCAATTAGCACAAACCTATCCCAAAGCCAGCCACAAAGAACCACAAGTCCGGTGACCCCTGAGACGGCCTCACCAACAGGATCGGTGGAACCAGAAACCCCAAGACCAGAAAGGATGTTAGCACCGGGACCAGCAACTGCCGGTGCAGGAGCAGGAATTCAACTAGCAGGATTTACAACTACAAAGTTCCAAGAGATCCTGACTCTGATAAACAACCAGCGAGAAACAACCAACAACCGGATCAAAGTCGATAAACCTCCTACCTTGAATGGAACAAGAACCAAACTACGAACCTTCTTAGTGCAATGCCAATTATACTTCGAAGCAACACAAGAACCACGACATACAGAACGCATCACCTACTTCAAGAGCTTGTTAAGGGATGCAGCAGCAAGCTAGATAAACCCATTTGCAGAAGGACGCAAGCCGGAGACCTGGACTACATATGAAGATTTTACTACAGCCCTCAAAAACCAGTTTGGGGATGTGGACGCAGAAAATGCAGCTAGGACAAAACTCGACCGCCTGAGGCAAGGCAAGGAACCAGTCACGGAATACTGGAATGACTTTCGCCTCACAGCTACAGAGGAGAATGAGGATGATGGTACACTAAGACGCCAATACCTTAAAGGAATTAACCGAATGCTCCAGGACGCATAGGCAGCAGACCATATGGTAGCGGCAAATGTCGATGCCCTAGCAGCCTGAGCAATCAAAAAAGAAAACCGGATCAACATGATCAAGCACCTTCAAGGAAACAACAGTACCTTTATCCGACAACAGGAAACACCCAGGAGCAATAACGGAATCTGGAAGTCGGGCAACACTATGAAAACCCGAGGCGACCCAATAGACATGGATGCTACCAGAAGGCCCCCACGGCTAAACCTCTCACGAGCAGAGTTCACAAGAAGAAGGGACAACAACCTATGCCTAGGATGCGTCAGACCTGGGCACAGACTCAGTAATTGCCGAAATGCAAGAGATGAGAAGGACTATACTAGGCAGTTCAACAGCAAGACCAACAATAATCGCTGGAAACCACGAACCAACCTACACGAAATGGAGATTAGAGAAACACCTGAAGAGTCGGGAAACGAAGAAAGTCCCCAGTAAGAGATGGGCTGCGGGACAACAAAACCAAAACCATCGGAATCGGCAACATCTACATGGCACTTACATATACGGAAATATTGGAATAAGAAAAAGACCATGCTATGGTCAAAATGCGTTTACATGGCAAGGACAAGACAGTTATCATCAACGGCATGATTGACTCGGGCGCTACAGAAAACTTTATTGACAACGAATTCAGCAACAAACACGGCATAAGAACAAAGAAAGCGAAAGAAATACGGCAAATCTACCTTGCGGACGGGAAGCCAAGCGCTATGGGACCAATTACCCATATAGCGGAAGTACCTATGGACATCGGCAGCCATAGGGAAGTGGAAACCTTCCAAATCGCAGATCTACACAACCATGAGTCAGTACTAGGGCTGCCATGGTTAAGAAGAAACAACCCCAAGATCGATTAGGAGAACCATAAGATCACGTTCGATAGCAAGTGGTGTACCAGAGTATGCCTCGAAAGATCGCCTGCAGTGGACTTAGTCCCTGAATCGGAAGCCCTGGAAGAGAACTTGGAGATACAGTTCTCCACGATCCAGGCCAAGGATGTCCAGAACATCAAAATCTAAAGATTGAGCAATACGGCCACACTCCCTACCCAGGGGTCAGCCAAGGCTGCAGGACATGAGCTGTATGCAGACGAGAGAATTACGATACCAGCAAAAGAACAAGGAATCGTGAATATCAGAATAGCTATAGGACTACCAGAAGGCACATATGGGCGGGTGGCTCCACGCAGCGGATTGGCAGTTAAACACCAGCTTACTCTCAATGCGGGAGTAATCGACGCCGACTACAGAGGTGAAGTCAAGGTGGTCCTGGTCAACCTAGGAAAGGACAGTTGCACAGTTGAGCCGGGAGAATGCATCGCACAGTTGATATGTGAAAAGATTGTCATAGGACAATGCGAAGAAGTGGAGCAAGTAGCTGCTACTATGAGAGGCGCAGTAGGGTTTGGATGTATGGACCACCCAAAACACCAAAAGATTGAAATCAACGAGATCTTTGCGACGTCATTCGGAATGTTCTACCGCAGAGGCGAAGTCACAGGAATCCTCAAGTGGGATTATAAGACGAACGAACCTACCAGGATCGAAAGGATCAATGTCAGTACCGAATTGGCTATCAAGCCCAAGAAAGGCCAAGAAAAAGATAAAACCAGAAACATTGTGTCAAGGGAATACCACCAGTACCTGGACATGTTCAAGGAAGAGGAAGAGACTGATCTACCACCCCACCGACCAAAGGTTGACTTGGATATCAACCTCAAAAAGGGAGAAACAGTACCAGCAAGAAAGCTATACCCATTGGGCGAAAAAGAGCTGGAAGAACTAAGAGAATACATCAGAGTCAACAAGAACCGGGACTGGATTCGGGACTCTTATGCAAACGGAGGATCACCAATCCTGTTTGTTAAGAAGAAAGACGGCAAGCTAAGGCTATGCGTGGACTACCGAGGGCTCAATGAAGACACCAAACGAGACCGATATCCCCTACCACTGATAGGAGAAGCCCTCGATAGGCTTAGAGGAGTCAAGGTCTTTACTAAACTAGACATCCGAAACGCATATCACAACATCAGAATCAAACACGAAGACGAATGGAAAACTACCTTTACCACCAAATACGGCATATATGAATACACGGTCATGCTATTCGGACTCAAAAATGCACCTACAGTGTTTCATCAATAGGTCAAAAGGATTCTCGGCATGTTTCTGGATATCTGTTGTATCGTCTATTTAGATGATATTCGATATATTCAGAAAACCTGGAACAACACCGAACCCATGTCAGGATGATTATGGAAGCCTTGAAAAAAGAAGAGCTGACACTGAAGCCATCGAAGTGCGAATTTCACAAGGAATGAACCTAATACCTAGGCTTCATCATCGACAAGGACAGAGTCAGCGTTGATCCTATCAAAACACAAGCAATCTGGGAATGGAAACCGCCCGAAAGCCAGAAAGGAATACAGTGCTTTATGGGATTCTGCAACTTCTATCGACGATTCATAGAAGGGTTTAGTCGGATAGCTAAACCACTCTATCAACTGAAGCAGAAGGACTGCAAATGGAACTGGACCAAGAACCAACAAAAAGCATTCGATGAATTGCGTAGGCGAGTTGCTTCAGCCCCACTACTGGTACACTACGATCCAACCAAGGAAATCATGATTAAGACAGAGGCTTCAAAATATGTATGCTCAGGTATTCTTTCACAAAAGGGGAGCGATGGAAAATGGAGGCCAGTGGCATACCGGTCAAAAACAAAGAAGCCCGTGGAATGCAACTACGATATCCACGACAAAGAGCTCTTAGCCATTGTCCAATCATTGAAAGAATGGAGAAGATATGCAAAACGATGCAGACACCGGGTCCTGGTCCTCACAGACCATAAGAACCTGGTACCATTTACCACGACAAAAGAGCTTAACGACAGACAAATCCGATGGAGCGAGACCCTCAGTCAATATGATATCAAAAGACAATACCGACCCGGGAAGGAAGGGGGCAAACCAGATGCCCTTACTAGGAGAGCAGAAGATGCCCTGAAAAAGGACGACGAGAGGATCCAACAAAAACAAAGGATCCTACTCCCAAAAGAACAATACTTCGAAGCCATGGAAGTGGTCAAGTTTGTTGGTGAAGATTTTGGCATTTAAGAAGCAAGCACGAAAGACTGACAGATAAGAGCAATCTAGGAAGCCCTGAGGAAAGGAGAGAAAGAAATGAAAGGAGTGGCTCTAGGGGCATGTGAATGGAGGGAAGGATGCCTATGGCATCAAGGAAAGATTTGGGTACCGGAACATGTAGATATTAGAACCCAAGTCATACGACAAAATCACGATAACCCAGTAGTTGGGTATGGCGGAACCAGCAAAACTACGGACCTACTATCCCGAAAATATTATTGGCCAAAGATGCGAGACGACATAAAGAGATATGTCAAGAATTGCGATATATGCCAAAGAACAAAAGGGATAAGGCAGGCGCCCTACGGACTACTACAACCGAACGAGGCGCCACATCAACCATGGAAATCGATAGCAATGGACTTCATCACGGACCTGCCGAAATCAGACGATTATGACACCATCCTGGTGGTCATCGACCGCTTGACAAAAATGAGCCATTTCATACCCTGCAACAGGGATATGAACACCAAAGAATTTGTCCAGATATTCCTACGGGAAATATTCGGACTCCATGGACTACCACAAGATATCATCACCAATTGAGGAACGCTATTTACATCAGACTTGTGGAAAGAGACTACAAAATCCCTTGGGATTGAACGAAGAAGGAGAACCGCCTTCCATCCACAAACCGACGGACAAACCGAAAGGACGAACGGAATACTGGAACAATCCTAAGGGCCTATGTCAACTATCAGCAAGATAACTGGGTGGAATTACTACCATTAGCGGAATTTGCATACAACAATGGAAAACAGGAAACCATTAAGACCACACCCTTATACGCAAACTACGGACAACATCCATAACATGGGGCGATAGGCCACATGATACCAAAGGAAACCATGAAAAAGGAAGAGATGGGTCAGCTGCACACTATCCTAAGTCAGGAAATGGTCTGTGCACAATTACGACACAAAGAAAACTATTATCAACACAGAAAACACGATCCGAATCTCCAGTCAGGCGACATGGTCTGGTTACTGCCAAGGAATATAAGGACCACAAGACCATGCAAGAAGCTGGATTGCAAGAAAATCGGACCATTCAAGATCCTCACGAAGGTGGGCACAAGTGCCTATAAATTGGCCTTGCCCCAACAGATGAAGGTCCACAACACCTTCCACATCTTACTCCTCGAACCATACCAAGACAATCAGTTCCCCTCACAAAAGCAATCACCACCACCTCCAATCGAGATAGAAGGAGAAAGCGAATACGAACTCGAAGAAACATTGACTCACGCATACACCGAAAACGCCTACAATACAGAGCCAAGTGGACTGGCTACTCACCAGAACACGACAAAACTTGGTACCCTGCGGAAAACTTCAACAATGCCAGCATTGCCATTGAACGTTTCCATCAGCAGTACCCAAGAAAATCCCGCCTGGGTTACAGTCAAAATCGAACACACGAAGCAAGACCCAACGCCATTGGGTCCAGACGAAGGCTGGGGCGATAGCCCAAGGGCTACTACCTCTACCAGCCCGCCATACGCTACTCAGGAAGAAAGGGAAAAGCAGGCAGCACACAACGCTCTTTCGTGGACTGCCTTTTACGATGATTCCTGCAAGACTCATTTACGCGACAAGGAAGGAAGCAATTGGTTTCCACGACAGCCCAAGTTGCGCAAACCGCAACAACCACACAAGGAGACATCCTGGAAACACTGTTTCAAGGACACTTGTCGTACTCACAGACACGACAAAATCGATGCTGGGTTTTACCCAAGACGAACTGGGGAAGCGGCACCCCTTACGGAAAACGATGCACATATTAGAAAAAGAATAACAACTGCGAGGACACAGTTGAAGGAAGAGGGGGGCGAAAAAAGCGAAATCGAGACGATCCCCGACGAAGAGAGTTTGCAACGACAGTTGCAAGGGCTACGAGAACAACTTGGCATCTCCAAAGCCACAATTGAGGCCCAAAGGACTGATATGCGGACATATCGGAGAATGATTGAGGACCGGGACCAGACTATTAGGGCGGCACACACCACCTTAGAGGAAGTCCGGAGGAACTACCATTCAGCCTAACATCAAGTTCGGAAATTGAAAAGAGAATTGCGCAGGTTTGGAGAAAGCCTGACGAAGATGGGACGTTAAGCCTGAAGGGACTCAGGCTTAAGGGAGAGGGGAGCTAATGTCACGATTGGTGACCGAGCAAGGCAGAATTTCGCATGACTCATAGTTATAAGTTACAAGGTTGTTATATCTCGCACTATGACTCATTAGAAGTCATAGGGTTTCACATGATGCACACTTGTGCAATTATTATTATGTTGTGATTGGTTGATCGTGCGCATGACTCACATTTGTGAGTCATATGATGTAATGATTTTCGCACATGACTCACACTATGAGTCCTGGGTTTCGCGCCTGTGACCACTTTAGGGCACATCTCTTATTATATGAGTTATGATGGGTTGGCATGCGGCGCAGTTGACTCAGAGGAGTCAGCTGATGGATTTCATACTATGACTCACTATGAGTCATAGAGGTCGTGTGACTCACAGGTATGAGTCACCAGGGTTAGGGTTGAGGGAAGAGGGCCTATATAAGGACCTCTAAGCGACCTGTAGTTAGGACTCTTCACGCAACCATCTAAGTTCTTTCCTATACAATTACTTTAACTCTTTACCGTTCCATTCCCTATTGGCGTTGTGCGATAGGAACCATAGGGTTCAGCTATCAAGACAACGTAGGCATAGGCCTAAGAGCAATAGTGGAACTCCGCCTTGTACTACTCGTTGCAATAGTACCCCTACCCTGGTGGCTGAGATTAGCGCCACGCCCCATGCCGGACTACAACAACGGCCCGGTCATATTCATCCAACCCAAAGAGAAGTAGTTACCTGTTGCAGAACCAGCTTACCGCATAGGATCGTAACACAGGCAGGTGAAGGTTTTTCTCATCACAACTCTTTTAGATCCTGGTATAGAAACTGAGGCTAGTACTTTTGGGACAATTTAAGAGATTCCCACTGTCAGAAAATGAAAGAGTATTTTTTTTCTTAAATCAACAATTTGCCTGTTCTCAAAGTCAATCATGTGGCCAGTTTTTATTGGATGCATGGTTGTTGAGTGGTGGTGAATGGTGGAGGTGGGGATATTGAGCTGTTGCTTGGGAACTCCGGATCGGACTAAAATATCTCTCCCATTACCTTACACCACTTGCATGGCCTTTTCGGAATAGACATGAGTAAGTGGTGGAATTGCTACAGAGGAGAATAGATTGATCTTGAAAAGCCCAATGAGAATGGCCGAAGGCCTCTTACATGGGCTGCTTGGAGTGGACTATGGCGTAGAAAAACGTCGAGCCCACCCCCGGTACGAGGTGTGGAATTTTTATGTGGAATAAGCCGGATTATGTAATTCGAGTGATATCCAGTGAGTAATTATTGGTGGTATCAAAAAGTCGTGCCCGATGACACAAGCACTCGGGCGGTTTTTGCGAGCTATTCGCTGATCGATGGTGTTTGCCACCAGGCTCGATACCCTTAGACCCGATGACATGAGAGAATTGTGGAAATGTCAGAGTGCAAATGGGCCCAAACCGGGATCCTAAAAACAAGCGGAACTCAAATGTCGAACTAGTTGACCAAAACAAGGGATTCAAAAGAAAAGAAACCTTTCAGAGAAAGCCGATCATGGGGAGAACAAACTAGACATTTTTTTCTTTTCAATTAAGTGTTGCAAGAAAGACTAGTTCAAAATCAAAAAGTGGAAAGTTTGGAGTGAGTGAAATAAGTGACACAATATGCCTAGTGCAATTCTGAAAAATACTGTAGAGTGTGCATGAGTGAGAAAGGATGATGAATGAGAAAGAAATTATTGTTTCAAGACTCCTAAACCCATTTTTTCAGTAGATAAATATCTCCAATTCTTTCTGCTTCATCCACTATTCCACTAGCTCCCTGGGGGTAGTTTCGCTTTGCTTGTGGTGTCTTTGCAATTCATGGCTTAACTCTCATCGGTTGCAACGGAATTCCTATTCCACCGAGGACCCTGCAATCAAGCACTTTGCACCGTAGTCGGGAGAGGAGAGGTCAACCCCGACAAGCCAGGCGGCAACGGCCAAACACCACTCTCGGATGCGGCTTGGAACGGACATACGGGAGTGGTGAAAATAATACTCACGCGGGAAGAAGTAAATCCCGACAGGGCAGATGGGTCCCGCCGAACACCGCTCTCACTGTCCGCTGAGTATGGACATGAGGGAGTGGTTAAAATACTACTCCGTCTGGAAGAGGTCAACCAAAGCAAGGTTGGTGTTTACGGCCAGTCACCGCTTTTGCTCGCTTCCAAGAGCGGCCATAAAAGGGTGGTCGCACTACTACAGCCTCACCCAGCGTTGACCCACAGCGCGCTTTGAGGCGCTGCAGACACCACCTGGTGCAGGTTACGGCCATCCCTTCCTCTCCCGTGGGTGTTGCTCATAGAAGTTGCTCTTGGACGTCATCCTTCGCGCCCAAAGCAAGCCTCACAATATAGGGATGCGTCCATATGTTATCCCACCCCCTCAAACTCCCTCTCTATTATAGTTGACTGAGGTTATTATTAGTTTCTGTTTACAATGTACAGTAGAATCTAGTTGGTGAGTTAAAATAGCTCAGCCATTGGGAGGAGGTTCGGTTTATAGCATGTGGTCTTCTTCCTATTCTCTTTGACTTTTCTCTAGCTATAGATTCCTGCTTGGGCATTTTTTTTTCTGTCTGTTCTACTGTGCTGCATTATCTTCCGTTCCTCTCACTCTTAGTGGTGGATAGACTGTACAAGTATAATGATTATAGAGTGTATTTATAGACTGAGGAAGAGTAGTCTACGATAGCGCTATTGGAAGTCGCTATGCTGCGCGGCATAGTCAAATCCCCGACGAGGAACACGGACCTGCAATGTCGATATTGATGGATCCGTTATAGGCTATGATTCGCTGCACCGAAGGCCACTAGAGCCAAAGCGGCCGGGATAAGGCTACGGGAGCCAAAGGAACCGCAAGGAAGCTATGGAGATAAAGGTGGGATGCTTAAAATGCCTTTCCTTTGTCATCATGGGAGTACCGGTATGCGGCCGAGGATTCACCGCAGTAGTTTGGAAAAGGGGGCGGAAGGTATAGGAGAGCTCCTCCGTCCTTCTGAGTGAGGTGAGAAAAGAAAGTAAGAAAAAGAGGTATGGAGCGCCCTGCCTTGCCGGAGGAGGTACTTGTAGTTGTAGCGATAGAGCACTTGGTTTGGTTATGTGAGCTTTTGCGGTAGTTGATGGATGGATTCGCGCGGTCGAGTCGAAGTCGGCCACGGCGTCATCCTTAGTCAACCTTAGTCATCTCCAACCCAACGAGTGAGCAAAAATGTTGAGTACTACTTGTATTTTCAACCTGATTGGCCTGCTAACAATTTCTATTCCCGCGTGCGCTGGCATACTTCAACTCGGGCGCTTGAGCAGGAGAGGGGGGAACGGGATTCCCTTTCTAATGACATGCCGCATTTTGGAGGGAGACTGGATATGAGACCAGAGGCTTGGCAGGAGTGCTAGGCAAGAGAGCGACACAGTAGCAGGTAACCGTGCCAAGGTCAATGTATCATAAAGGAACAATTGTAATGGCCGATGTAAAACTGGACGAGAAAACCTTTCGCATACCCTCCTTGGCCAAAACATACCCTCCGGAAACAAAACTATAACCCTCAAAGTACAGGCCTCCATAGACTAAGTATTTCCAAGGTTCATAAGGTCCGAACACTGAAGTCTAAACACTTCTCCCAGCCCGCTACTGTGTCAAACTCTGTAGTCTAAGTGCTTTCCCTGGCAACCAGCTAAGATAGAAGAGAGGAGAAATAAAACAAAGAAGAGGATGAAAGATTTATGTATTTAAGGCATGATAGAGGATCTAATAATGAAATAAGAAGTGATAGTGAATACCAAACTACCTACTCTGAGTCAAATTACGCACGCAAAAACAATCTAACACTTCAAAGTGTGAGTTAATATTCAATGACAGTGCCAATCGAGGAAGGACAATACTTTGTTTCTTTTGAAAAGTTGAAGGAAACAATTGAGATGTGGTCTATAGAAGACAATTTCACTTTTTCAGTAGTGAAAAAGGATATCAAGCAGGTAGATTATCGTTGCTGGGCAGAGAGTATGGGTTGTCCATGGCGTGTATTTGCATCAAAAGATATGAGTGGAGAGCTAAAGATAAAGAGAATCAGCACTACACATACCTGTGTCGCAGCCCCAGTTTCTGCACGTGAGGTGGCCAATACACAAAATTAGCTTCCAAGAATAGTTCCACAACACTTATTTGTCACCAAAGCTACTAAACCAGCTGAGATTTTGGAAACTATTCGCATACATTATGGTGTAAAGGTTAACTATGAGGCTGCGAGGATTGCCAAGGCAGCTCTAATTGCAGTCAGGCTTGAACATCAGTGTGAGCACTTCCATAAAATTCCATCCTACTTACAGCTACTGCACCAGCATAATTGGAACTTATATACGGATCTTTATACAATTATTGATAACAATGGAAACCAAGTGTTTAAACAGCTAAATATTTGCCCTCAGGAGTCCCGCATATCATTTCAGTCTATGAGAAAGTTTATGGCAGTGGATGAGACCATTGTGAAAGCACGATTTGTAGAGACACTACTGTTGGCGGTGGGAATTGATGGTAATGGTAATATTCTATTGCTTGCCTGGGGAATTGTCGAGAGTGAGAATAAAAGCTCATGTAGATACTTTCTGGAACATCTCAGAAAAGCAATTACAGTGTCAGAAAATATGACAATGATTAATGATCGAGATAAGAGACTACTTGCTACTGATGAAGTAATTAGTATTAATATTGCACACGCATATTGTTGTTTTCATTTAAAAGAAAATTTCTGTAAGCGGTTTTGACAGAGCTTGGAACCTTACTTTTGGCAAATGGCAGATGCAAGAACGAGTGATAGTTCTGAAGAAGCACTTACAGAATTACACAATTTGAGCCCTGAAGCAGCAGATTATCTGACTAATATTGACAAAACACTATGGATTAAAGCTTTTTTTCCCGGCAAGTCTTATGGTCACAAAACTTCTAATATAGTTGAGTCGATGAATAAGATTCTGAAGCAAGAATATGAGCTTCCAATTCTAGACCTACTGTATGAAATTTGTCTTTATACGCTGAACCAGAGTGCTCAGCGATACCAAACTGCCTGTACTAAGAAACAACAACAAAACTAGTCTGACTTTGCCCTTGGTCAACTAACACTTTTACAAGCATGAACCTGAAGGAATACTGTCAATATGGCTAATAATACCTTATTCATGGTTCAGCAAATGAATAATAAGCAGTTTATTGTCAACCTCAATTCTCACACCTGCACCAGTGGCCACTATCAGGAGAATGATATACCATGCGGGCATGCACTGAGTTCCATTCACCATATAGGTCAATCAGCTCATACCTACATCTCAGATTTCTTCTCCATTACCACTCTTAAAAGCCCCTATCAAAGCAACTTCAATCCTATCATACTCGCTAATCTCGATTGTTTTACTCTTCACCCACAACCGGCACCTGCTCCCTGCCTATAACCGACAAAAATACGAGTCAAAGCTTGATGGCCAAAGCCTACACGGGCAACACGCGACAGTTTTCGGGCCCGAATTGTGCTAGCTCAAACTCAGATGGCACATATAGAGGGTGGAGAAATACCGGCTGGAACACAAAAGTGCCAGAACTGTGGTGAGCCTGGCCATAATCGCTGCACTTGCCAAAGCCGAAGGCTTGAGCTTTTACTCTAGTACTATTATCTTTTCTTTCTTTTCATTTAAAATTTCTTTTTTTTTTCTTTCTCTATCCCTTTCTCCTAATATTAAGTTAATCAGTGTATATACTAATGAGCTACAGTTAAGGATATGAAATGTGAGAGGACCAGGTCACGGCTATTCAAAGTCAGAAGTTGCAGTGGTTGGACGGGTCGCGTCCGTTCTTCTTTATTTATTTATTTTTATTTTTTTTTTGTATTTTTATCTACTCTGTGAGGACCTTGAAAGCCGGGAAATATTTATTGTATAGTGGGTTTTTAGGCAGAGCATTTGGACTACAGAGCTACTGGGTCCTTGGGAAAAGTGTTTGGACTTCAGTGTTTGTGGGTTACTCGGGAAAGTGCTTAGACTTCAGAGTTTGGCACAGTAGCAGGCTGAGAAAAGTGTTTAGACTTCAGTGTTCGGACCTTATGAACCTTGGAAATACTTAGTCTATGGAGGCCTGTACTTTGATGATCATAGTTTTGTTTCCGGAGGGTATGTTTTGGCCAAGGATGGTATTGGAAAGGTATGCATCCTGCCGGAGGGTATGCGAAAGGTTTTCTCAAAACTGGACATCATGCGTGGAAAAAAAGAAAAAGAAACAAAATGAGCGGGCATGACCACAGATGGAATACGGTAGCACAGTAGAGAAAGTATTATCGTATATTGTACGGTACTCGAGTACTCGTGCTGCTGGTATTCACCTTCTTGTTGGCCCCCACACGGGGAATTCTGATATTCGCTTGCCCCACCTCCCCTTCCTTCCTGAGGTCCAACCGGCCGGCCATTAGCTCTAGCGCCATGTCCAGTCTTCCTCCAAAATGCGGTATTAGGCGGCTTGGGGTTAGTGATGTGTCAGGACCAGCGCGATTGGCACAACGAAATGCCAGAGTGTGGTGAGATTAGGTGATGGCACAACCCTGCATAATTCAATTGTCAAGAATTGTGAACCATGGTTTCCACCGGTGTAACTTCATAACCTTTGCTCACTTCAAGATTGTGGGCTGGTTTCTGTTAGCAAATATTCAGCTTCTTGAGCAGGGTAAGGGCTCACAAGGATAGGAAATGGGGGAATATTCGATATGGATTGGGTTTGTGGATAGTTGTTTTTTTCTTCTCGAAAAAAAACATTTTTTATTTGTACTCGTGCATGCACGTACCGCCTGGGCACGGCCGTATAATGCCGTGCCGGGCACGAATTCTAGTCACCAAGTGCCAACAACTCTGGTTATGAAAAATACCGTGCCGTATTATCTCGCATAATTCACTATCTACGCAGCAGGAGATAATCTCTTGTTACCTCGCAACAAGCTCAGTTTGGCCGCTCACCATTGTTTTGAAATCAGCTCTGATCACTTCCACTTGAAACCGCTATTGGCCAATAAACTCCCAACTTGTGGATTTGAAATTGAGACGTTGCATGATCAACAAACTCCATTGAACCATGTCGCAATATCAACTTACGCTTCACCGCTTCGACAAACCGGAGACTTGCCTGTCACTCTTATGGAAGAAGAAAGAAAGTGCGATCAAATTCGAGCAAGTCAGGATGTGCGGAGAAGGGTGAAGAGGAAGCTTGATCTTGGGAGAAAAAAGGAGACACGTCTCCACCGCGCTTGTAGGATAACTTTAGTTGTTGTCTATCCATATTTGTCTTCGTTCCCTTCCTTATTCTCCGTTCATTATCGAACGCCTTCTCGATTCTTGTGTTTTCCACTTCACTCGGCCAGTTTTAATTTTGTTCGGTCTTGTAGAGAACTCATTTCCTCTACTCCGGCATCTGAATATTGAAGCCGCTGTATTTCAATCTTGCTATTAAAACTGTGCGACAACTAAAGGTTCGCTTTCAATCCAAACACGTTCTACGAAAGCAAACGGTCAGAAATAGGCACTGACCGTTTATATAGTATAATAGGTGTCAATCAGTTGTGAAACGGAACGGTTGCCTTCCATTCCGTTGTGGCCAAACAGGGCCTCAGGTGGTGTTATCAACAAGTGATCTCTAAGTTTTTACCAATCGACCCGCCTACATGCATATAGAGATCTATTGGGCGATTGCCAATATAATGGATTATATTATGCTGTAGTATGATACTCGCTTGTCATGTGTGCAATATTGTGCACTGTGTTCAGCTCCATGGAAAATTCTCAGAAAACAAAGATCACCAGAGAGTGTCTTTGAAGAGCATTCGATCAATGAAAGAAATCGCATTCTATTGTTTGCTCATCTAAGGTAGAACTCTTCGGCTGGCTTTCCAACCAGGAGAGGTAAAGTTCATAACCAAGTTGTGGAAAGTGGGTTGTAGGAAATTGAATTCCAGGCGGGAAAAGAAATCTTTGAGAAATTACAGTATCTGTACTGGCGACCTTTTCGAAAAAGACAAAGGCACTACCGTAAAAACTGTAATAATCGATTAATGTGCTATGAGGTTGAGGTAAGGTAGGTGAGTCAGAAAGAGCGGAAATTAGTATATTGAATCTATTTTGATACATATAGGCCGAGCCATTTCAGCTTACTCAAGCCTGAAGTGAACTACCGGTACATATCATCGCAACTTTTAAAAGGTATACGGCAAAGTAACAAGACAATTTAATATAAAATAAACTATATATACAAGCTTTTCCTTCAAGTGACAAATATTTCATCTATGTTCTATCAACAGAAAACATGCCACCCAAAAAGAATGGTATTTCAGGACGTATCAAAGTCCAGCCAGTACTTCCTCCACTTACTGCAGATAAATTTTATGCAGGTGTTAAAAAAAGAATAGGGCCAAAAAGAAAACAACTTACCTGTACTACTCCAATAAACTGAAATCAACCAGGGCCAAAATCCATATCGGTCCAATACTATTAGCTATAAGCTCGAGTCTTATCATACTGGTATGGGAAAAACATACCTTGTGGTCCTACAAAATGCCTGGAACCAACACAATTGGAAGTGGTGAAATAAATCCAGATACCAAGTGGAAACCTTTCCCGTTGGAAAGGAGACGAGAAGGCTGGGAAGTACACCAATGCCCGCAAAGACAAGCGACGTATTGGAGGTGGTGGGAGACACCGGCGATGGGGTGAGTTAGAACAAATTCTATATGAAGAATTTCATCAGTGAAGGGCAATAGGAAGACCAGTTCACTGGGGCTGGTTTCGACGTGTTAGCAAAGAGATATTCACTAAAGTTTACCCGGAAAGAGATACTCAGCTATTTAAGTTTTCAAATGGGTGGTTCCGTAGTTTCCTACAAGCTCACCAAATTAGCTTGCGCTTTATCACCAATACTGCTAGTCAGTTAACAATAGATTTCTCGCATGCAATTCTAGAATGGATAAGGTTTAATAGACGTAACTCACAATTGCGACCTGATCACGAATTCGGCTTGGGGGACATACCAGGAGAAATCGGACGATACCAGTTACAGAATATCTATAACATATATCAAACACCATTGTCCTTCGAGCATCTAGAAGGGCAAACCTATAATCCAATCGTCGAAAAAACTATTTGGGCACAATCAAGTAGTCAGTCAGGATGGGACAAAAGGCAGGGGACAATTCAACTGACTGTTTTGCTGATGGTATTCCACGAGTACAGCCTTTGATTTTCTTTCAGGGAAAGGGAGTTGGACCTACTATTCAAATTGAGAAAATGCGTTATGACTCTCGAGTTGTTGTAAAATTCAACCCAACAGCTTATGCCAACTCAAGCAATGTGCTTGAGTGGCTCGATGAGCAAGTAATACCTATACTTAATAATCAGCCAACAATTCTTGCCATGGACCTATTTGCAGCTCATAAAACAGAGGAAGTGCTTGATACACTGCAAGCAAATGATATTGTTTTGAGCGCCATACCTGAAGGTTGCACTGTGCTTGTTCAACCATTGGATGTGTCAATTAACCATTCATTCAAAGATATTCTAAAGGTAATTAGGCTAGAAATAGACTTACGTTTAAAAAATAAATAAAATAAAATAAAGAAGTCAGATACACTAACCATGAGACTGGAATTACAGGAAGAGTTAGATATTCGGTTGGACGCAATTTATAATGAAGAAGATAAAATCTTGCAACAAGAAGGAAAGTTTACTGGAAGCATGGTTGGCCGGAGGTGGGTAGCAGCAACTTGGGCTGTCGGGGAAGCCTGGCAGCGGTTCTCTCGTGAGAAGTGCCAGGTGGTTCGCGTTCATTTCGTTGTGTTGTCCTTGCACTTCCAATCCACGAAAGTGCAGATCATGAAATCTCTATTAAAGGAATAGAGACTGGTTTTCTAGTAAAAGGGTTAGCAAGATATCAAGAGGGGGGGGGTCAAACCTTGTGGGAGAATGTAAATGGTTTTGGGGGCAGTTGGGAAGGTGGAAGAGATGGAATTAGTGATGATTTGGTGTCGGAGGTTGAAGAACTAGAGGAAGAGGATGAGAATCAAAATGTTTTTTTTGAGTAAATGCCAAGATTTCTCATAAAATGATATTGCGTAATTGGTGACTAGTGTGCTTGGCAGGTTTCATCTTAATCTGACCACATAGCACATTAATCAATTATTACAGTTTTTCCGGTAGTACAGTCAAACCTCGCTGTCCCGTAAGAAATGCTGTAAATTCCAATATCTTGTTGTACCGGATCGCCCGGAGCCTGATACTCGAGTACCACGGTCAGCCACCCTTGACCGCTCTGGATAGTCACACAATTTCACTTTTTGAGCCGGAAAAGAGCGGGCTTGGATTAACATAATGTCCCTCGAATGTCCCCCTGGTCTCTATAGAAAGTTGATCTGGGCAGAATTGGTTCACGACTGTCAGAAAAACCATACCAAAAGGAAAACATGGCGGGGCCAGTTATAAAGGTTGTGAAAAAAAAATCCAAGAGGGTGGTGTACATGTAAGAAGCGACTGCACCAAAGGATAGGAAGGATGATATAGAGAGAGGAGGAGGTCTGGTCTGTCTACACCCACAGTAGAATACTGTAGATGGTTCTGGTTATCAGTGAGAAGTTTGTCACCTACCTTTGTCAATTTGATTCCTATGAGATAATGCCTATTATGAAACAAAGTTTTGAAGTTTTTTACAGGTATTTTTCTGCAAATGATACTCTACGAGCCTCTTCGGTGTTCCGGACACCCCAGTGCCCCGCATGGGGCCTGTGACATTTGGGCATAGTGAAACGAGGTACTATCGAGGTGTGAATGTACTCGGGGGGTGCCATAAGTCGGGCGACACCCATATAAAGTAACTAGGGTTTTTGCCCATACAAACCCGTTTTGTGGCTTATCAAAATCTTTTATTTATTTATTTATAACTAAAAAGGGGAGCACCACCAAAACTGGTATAAGGCGACACGAGGCATTATGTTCCATGGTATAAGCTAAACCAAATTGAATCTAAACGTACCCCACAGCGACTCTGGTATGCTGCCAACTGTAGGTCCCATAGCGTGAGCGAACCATTACCCTAAAAACGCCTAAAAGCTGTTCGGGCCAAGACTCAGGTCGGCAAAGCACCCCCAGGGCGAACCCCCAAAGACAGGAGGACCTAGCTAGATACAAGGGCTTTCCATCAACAAAATATAAAATAACACAACCGCCGGCAGACCGGCTCCGCAACCCAACAAAAGAAACCCACCAACATCTGCCACAGACGAGGGACCAGACCAAAAACCACAAGGGGTAAAAAAAGGAACTAGACATACACCAGCCCCACCTCTACAATCAAGCCTGAGGACACGACCACCACGCGGACCCCCAGTGTCCTTCCCACCCCCAGAAGGCGCACCAGCCTTCTTAATCAAGCGCCACCGCTTGGCCTCCTCGCGGCACCAGCCACCACACTTCCACCACCGATCCCCATCCTGAGCAAACTCCAAACCCAGCGTAAGGACTTGCAGTCACTGCAGAAGCGTGGAACATCCTCCGGCTCCACTGCAGGACTGTACAAACCATCAGAGGCCACCGCGGCCGCTGTCTCTCCAGCATCGAACACCCCCAGGAGCCCAAACCGATACCGACGCCTCGCCTTCTCCAGGCAAGGCGCACACTGGTCGCAAACGGACCGCCCGTCATTCCCCCAGAAAAACATCTTGGCCGGTCGCCACCCAGAACACGACCTGCACCACCTTGCACCACTGTCCCGGTACAAGGGCTCATCCTCGTAAGGATAAGGCTCCTGCACCCCCACGGGGGAGGAGGCCGCCTGTACCGGCGAAGTTGCCATCACAACCTCCATGGAGCGAGGCTCCAGGATCTCGTGCACACGGTCATGAGTCACTGCCACAGCTGTAACAACCAACGCCGCGGAACTAGGCCTCGAGGCTGACAGAACGGGAGGCGCCACAGTCACATGCGCCTCCCAGCCAGGGAGACGCACCGCCACACCAGAAGTAATATCAGCCACCCCCTGAGGAGGAAGTGGCGCAGGCAAGTCAACCACGGAAAACGGGGAGTCTGAAGGGGGACAAGCCCCAGCATGAAGGGTATCCCTTTCTCTCTCATAAAGGTGGAGACGGCGGGAAAGGTCCGAGACATGGTAACGGAGGTGAGAAACCTCCGCTTCGAGGTTGAGAATCTTCTCGACGGACGGGGAGAGCACCACTCCAGTCTTTGTCATAGAACGGGCCGAAAAGGAGGAACCTTGCTTCGCCATAGTATCAACTGAAAGAGGAGGACCTGGAGAAGATAAGGAACCAGAAAACGTAGATACAGGAGAAAAAATGATCTTCTGAAAACAAATTAAAGTCAAGGGGAAATCCCTTGAAATTAAAGACTTGAAGCTATCATGAGATAAACTCCAAGGACACGGATTGGTCAAAAGCCTGGATGTGATCTGTCACAAGAGTTGAAAGTCCTCCGTTTGTGGCTTTTTTTGGTGTGGTAGAAAAAGGTCGGGCGACATCCAGAATAGGCAATAAACTAAGATTTTTCGTAGCACCGTGCCCCACTTAACCTTGAACCCGACTGCAGTACGTGGGGGTGAATCTAGCTAGGATTATTCTAAGGCTGGCAGTTGGTCGTGACCAACTAACTAGAATGGACAGTAATACAAGTTACAGGTAATGAGAACCAGCACATTTGAGTCCATATACTGGCTGGCATTCAAAGATTATGAGCAGTGCACTGTACGAAGGTACAGGGCATAAGTAATATAGGTTCCACGAATAGGGATAGGTCGCTCGCAGGGAGTGAGGACAGATTGGGTAAGGCAGCTTGGTGACACTGAAGGGTGAAAATTTTCGTGATGTTTTTATGCAGGTTCATACTAGTAACCGAGCTTCACAATCAAGATCAGAGATATTACTGATCAATATAAGATTTTTTTTTCCGCTTCCCGCTTGAATTTTCGCTTTTCACCAGACCTTTCAGCTTATTTCTAGACAACAATGTCTGTTACCCCCCCATAGCTTCCACGAAGGTTCCAGCTTACTCACGATCAACAGCGCGATTGCCAACTTCTCGCACAATTGGCTAGAAGTATACGCAAATCCAAGAAACGACTGGCTTCTCCCTGCGGCAGATTGGGTATGCGTACTCTCCTGCTTGTCCAGCTACTCCAACAAAAAGATTGAGTCGTCCGCTTACCCTTACCCAAGAACAAATCAAGGATCTTGTTGCATACGTCTACAAGTCTGCCTGGAATCGCTGTCTTTCATTTCAGCACTTGGCTGAGGAGCTGGATTTGAGTGTAGGGGTAAAGCCATCCAGGCTGCTTTGATGAAGAAAGGTTTTAACCAGCGACTGACTATAAAAAACTCCCAATCTGAGAAAGGAATCAACAAATACGACTTCGATTGGCTCAAGAGCATGCTAACTGGTTACAAGACCAGTGGAATTCAATCCTGTGGACTGATGAGACCTGGATTTCTGTTGGAAGGCATACCAGAACTTGGGTTACCAGGAGGACTGGTGAAGAGTGGGATCCTGCTTGTATAGTAGAAAAACATTAGAGAATGCGAGGCTGGATGTTTTGGGGCTGTTTTCATAGTGAAATGCAAGGTCCAGGCATATTTTGGGAGAAAGATTGGGGTTCCATCAATTCAGAAATCTACTGTACACATACTGTTCCCAAAACTCATGGGTATATAGAACTATGCAGGAGGGATGGAATTTACTTCAAGCTCATACAGGAAGGAGCACCAGAGCATGCTGTAGGAGATACTGCAAATGAGCTTCAGGAGAGGGGCATACAGGTTATTGACTGGCCTGCTTTCTCTCCAGACTTAAACCTTATTGAAAGAGTATGGCATATTATGAAAAATTATCTGCAGGATAATTTTCCAAAACAGAGGTCAGATGATAGGTTAAGGAGTGCAGTTAGGGAAGCTTGGGAAGCTATTGGGCAGAAGGAATTTAGACAACTGGTAGAAAGCATGCCGGCAAGATGTCGGGCTGTTATTAATGCTAATGATCTCTTGACAAAATATTCGGAACGGTATGTCAACGTAAACTGAATTCACACTCTAGCAAGAATAGCCTATAAAATCTCTATCGAATGGGCATATCTTGTATGAGAATTCTCGCTATACCATTGACTACCAGTACCGTATATATCATACATGTATTGTGGATCATGAATACTATGAATTTCCCAGGCCGTTATGGTCGGTGTTCCAGTTGCTACCCAAGACTTGCTCTATGCGACTATACCTAATATGCCACCTTCACACATGCTAGTGGCATAACCATGCTCGTCGAACCTACATTACTTTTGTCCTATACCTTGGTACAGTACTAGTACTTGTGCAAGTATGGGCATTTACAAGTAGCTACGCACAGACACATATCTTTTACCATGTGTTCCGATTCTAAATGTCTGTAACAGGTACTCGAGTGCCATAAGAACTCGAAAAAGTCAGTATTCACGTGCAAGGATTGTGGCCAATCGGAGGGTAAACTTGCAGACAAGCTCATTGTACTGGCCAATTAGAGTGCGACAATCTGTGGTCCTGCATAGCGACTTTTTCGAGTTTTTACGGTGTAAGGGTATTTTGGGCGTGGTGATACATGTCTTCATCCCTGCTATGATATGCTTATAACAGTACCCCTTCTCCCAGAGTTTTGGAAAATAACACTAACACCTAACATACCTTGCATTCAACTCTGAAATAGTACCTCTAGCAATTTTGAAATTAGGAGAAAAGTCCAGAATCCATGAACGAAATCCAGTAGGAGTTCAACATCAGGAAACAAGATATGGTGAGACAATTTGAATTATGACACACAGGGATATTGCAGGATGGAATTGGACAAAGATTAGTGTTACGATCCTATGCTGTAAGCTGGTTTTGCAACAGGTAGCTACTTCTCTTTAGGTTGGATGAATAACACCGGGCTGTTGTTATAGTTCCGTATGGGGCGTGGCGCTTATCTCAGCCACCAGTGTAGGAGTACGATTACAAAGAGTGGTACTAGGCGGATTTCCACTATTGCTCTTAGGCCTATGCCTAAGTTGTCTTGATAGCTGAACCCTATGGTTCCTATCGCACAACGCCAATAAGGGAAAGGAACGGTAAAGAGGTAAAGTAATTGTATAGGAAAGAACTTAGATGGTTGCGTGAAGAGTCCTAACTACAGGTCGCCTAGAGGTCCGAACTAAGGCACTTTTCCCTCAACCCTAACACTGGTGACTCAGACCTGTGAGTAACACAACCTCTATGACTCATAGTGAGTCATAGTATGAAATCTCTCAGCTGAGTCCTCTGAGTCAACTGCGCCGCGTGCCAACCAATCATAACTCATAAAATAAGTCATGTGCCCTAAAGTGGTCACATGCGCGAAACCCATGACTCATAGTGTGAGTCATTTGCGAAAATCATTACATAATATGACTCACAAATGTGAGTCATGCGCATGATCAACCAATTACAACATAACAATGATTGCACAAGTGTGCATCATGTAAAACCCCATGACTTCTAAATGAGTCATAGTGCGAAATATAACAAGCTTGTGACTCATACCTATGAGTCATGCGAAATCCTGCTTTACTTAGTCACCAATCGTGACATTAGCTCCTCTCTCCCTTAAGCCTGAGTCCCTTCAGGCTTAACGTCTCACCTTCGTTACGCTTTCTCCAAACCTACGCAATTCCTTTTTCAATTTCCGAAGTTAATGTTTGGCCGACTGCTAGTTCCTCAGGACTTCCTCTAAGGTGGTGTGTGCCGCTCTAATAGTCCGGTCCCAGTCATCAATCATTCTCTGATAGTCCGCATATCAGTTCTTTGTGCCTTGATTATGTCTTCGCCGGTGCCAAGTTAATCTTGTAGCCCTTGCAACTGTCATTGCAAACTCTATTCGTCAGGGATCATCTTGATTTCAGTTTTTTCGCCCCCCTCTCCCTTCAACTCTGTCCTCAGAGTTGTTTTTCTTTTCCTAATACGTGCATCGTTTTCCATAAGGGGTGACGCTTCCCCTGTTCGTCTTGGGTAAAACCCAGCATCGATTTTGTCGTGTCTGTGAGTACAACAAGGGTCCTTGACACAGTGTTTCCAGGATGTCTCCTTGTGTAGTTGTTGCGGTTTGCACAACTTGGGCTGACGTGGAAACCAATTGCTTCCTTCCTTATCGCGTAAATGAGTGTTGCAGTAATCATAGTAACAGGCAGTCCACGAAAGAGCGTTGTGTGTTTCCTGCTTTTCCCTTTCTTCCTGAGTAGCATATGGCGGGCTGGTAGGTATAGTAGCCCTGGGACTATCGCCCCAGCCTTCGTCTGGACCCAATGGCGTTGGGTCTTGCCTCCTGGGTTCGATTTTGACTGTAATCCATTCAGGGTTTTCTTGGGTACTGCTGATGGAAACGTTCATTGGCGATGTTGGCATTGTTGAAGTTCTCCGCAGGGTAGCAAGTTTTGTCGTATTCTGGTGAGTTGCCGGTCCACTTGGCTCTGTATTGTTGGCATTTTCGGTGTATGCGCAAATCAATGATTTCTTCAAGTTCGTACTCGCTTTCTCCTTCTATCTCGATTAGAGGTGGTGGTGATTACTTTTGTGAAGGAAACTGATTGTCTTGGTATGGTTCGAGGAGTGAGATGTGGAAGGTGTTGTGGACCTTCATCTGTTGGGGCAAGGCCAATTTATAGGCACTTGTGCCCACCTTCGTAAGGATCTTTAATGGTCCGATTTTCTTGTAATCCAGCTTCCTGCATGGTCTTGTGGTCCTTATATTCCTTGGCAGTAACCAGACCATGTCGCCTGACTGTAGATTTGGATTGGGTTTTCTGTGTTGATACTAGTTTTCTTTTTGTCATAATTGTGCACAGACCATTTCCTGACGTAGGATACTGTGTAGCTGACCCATCTCTTCCTTTTCCGTAGTTTCCTTTGGTATCATGTGGCCTATCGCCTCATGTTCCGGATATTGTCCATACTTTGCGTAGAAGGGTGTGCTCTTAATAGTTTCCTGTCTTCTATTGTTGTATACAAATTCCGCTAATGGTAGTAATTCCGCCCAGTTATCTTGCTGATAGTTGACATAGGCCCTTTGGTATTGTTCCAGTATTCCGTTCGTCCTTTCGGTTTGTCCGTCCGTTTGTGGATAAAAGGCGATCCTCATCCTTCGTACAATTCCAAGGGATTTTGAAGTCTCTTTCCACAAGTCTGATATAAATAGCGTTCCTCTATCGGTGATGATATCTTTTGGTAGTCCATGGAGTCGGAATATTTCCTGTTGGAATATCTTGACAAATGCTTTGGTTTTCATATCCTTGTTGCAGGGTATGAATTGTCTTATTTTTGTCAAGCGGTCAATGACATCAGGATGGCGTCATAGTCGTCTGATTTCGGCAGGTCCGTGATGAAGTCCATTGCTATCGATTTCCATGGTTGGTGTGATGCATCGTTTGGTTGTAGTAGTCCGTAGGGTGGGTGCCTTATCGCTTTCGTCCTTTGGCATGTATCGCAATTCTTGACATATCTCATTATATCATCTCACATCGTTGGCCAATAATATTGTCGGGATAGTAATTCCGTAGTTTTGCTGGTTCCGCCATGTACAATTGCTGAGTTATCGTGATTTTGTCGTATGACTTGGGTTCTGATCTCTTCGTGTTCTGGTACTCAAATCTTTCCTTGATGCCATAGGCATCCTTCCCTCCATTCACATGCCACAAGAGCCACTCCTTTCATTTCTTTCTCTCCTTTCCTCAGGGCTTCCTGGATTGCTCTTATCTGTCTGTCTTTCGTGCTTGCTTCTCGGATGCCAAAATCTTCAGTGACAAACTTGACCACTTCCATGGCTTTGAAGTATTGTTCTTTTGGGAGTAGGATCCTTTGTTTTTGTTGGATCCTCTCGTTGTTCTTTTTCGGGACATCTTCTGCTCTCCTTGTAAGGGCATCTGGTTTGCCCCCTTACTTCCCAGGTCGGTATTGTAGTTTGATATCGTATTGACTGAGTGTCTCGCTACATCGGATTTGTCTGTCGTTGAGCTCTTTTGTCGTGGTAAATGGTACCAGGTTCTTATGGTCTGTGATGACCAGGACCTGGTGTCTGCTTCCTTTTGCATATCTTCTCCATTCTTTCTAGGCTTGGACAATTGCTAAGAGCTCTTATTCGTGGATATCGTGGTTGCATTACTCTGGCGTCCTTGTTTTTGACCGGTATGCCACTGGCCTCCATTTTCCATCGTTCCCCTTCTGTGATAGAATGCCTGAGCATACATATTTTGAAGCATCGGTCTCGATCATGATTTCCTTGGTTGCATCGTAGTGTACCAGTAGTGAGGCTGAAGTAAGTCGCCTACGCAATTCATCAAATGCTTTTTGTTGGTTCTCGGTCCAGTTCCATTTGCAGTCCTTCTTCGTCAATTGATAGAGTGGTTTAGCTATACGGCTAAACCCTTCCATGAATCGTGGATACAAGTTGCAGAATCCCATAAAGCACTGTATTTATTTCTTGCTTTCGTGTAGTTTCCATTCCCATCTTGCTTTTGGTTTGATAGAATCAACACTGACTCCGTCCTTGTCGATGATGAAGCTTAGGTATTCGGTTCGTTCCTTGTGAAATTCGCACTTTGATGGCTTCAGTGTCTGCTCTTCTTTCTTCAAGGCTTCCAAAATCATGCAGACATGGGTTCGGTGTTGTTCCAGGTTTTCTGAATATATCAGAATATCATCTAAATAGACCATACAACAGATATCGAGAAACCTGCTGAGAATCCTATTGACCCATCGCTAAAACGCTGCCAGTTCATTTTTGAGTACGAATGGCATGACTGTATATTCGTATATGCCGTATTTAGTGGTAAAGGTTGTTTTCTATTCGTCCCCGTGTTTGATTCTGATGTTGTGGTATGCATTTCGGATGTCTAGTTTAGTAAAGAACTTGGCTCCTCTAAGCCTATCGAGGGCTTCTCCAATCTGTGGTAGGGGATATCGGTCTCATTTGGTGACTTCCTTGAGCCCTCGGTAGTCCACACATAGCCTTAGCTTGCCGTCTTTCTTCTTAACAAACACGATCAGTGATCCCCCGCTTGCATAAGAGTCTTGGATCCAGCCCCGGTTCTTGTTGACCCTGATGTATTCTCTTAGTTCCTCCAGCTTTTTTTAACCCAATGGGTATAGCTTTCTTGCTAGTACTGTTTCTCCTTTCTTGAGGTTGATATCCAAGTCAAGCTTTGGTCGGTGGGGTGGTAACCGCGTTTCTTCTTCTTCATTGAACACGTCCAGGTACTGGTGGTAATCCCTTGGCACAATTTTTCTGGTTTTATCTTTTTGTTGTCTTTTCTTGGCCTAGATAGCCAATTCGGTGCTGACATTGATCCTTTCGATCCTGGTATGCTCGTTTGTCTTATAATCTCACTTAAGGATTCCTGTGACTTCGCCTCTTCGGTAGAACTTGCTGAATGACGTAGTGGAGATCTCGTTGATCTCAATCTTTTGGCGTTTTGGGTGTTCCATACTTCCAAACCCTGCTGCGCCTTTCATACTAGAAGCCACTTGCTCCACTTCTTCATATTGTCCTATGACAATCTTTTCACATATCAACTATGCGATGCGGTCTCCCAGCTCAACTGTGTAACTGTCCTTTCCCAGGTTGACCAGGACCACCTTGACTTCACCTGTGTAGTCGGCGTCGATTACTCCCGCATTGATAGTAAGCTGGTGTTTGACTGCCAATCCGCTGCGTGGAGCCACCTGGCCATAGGTGCTTTCTGGTAGTCCTAAAGCTATCCCGGTATTGACGATTCCTTCTTCTTTTGCTGGTATCGAAATTCTCTCATCTGCATACAGGTCATGTCCTGCAGCCTTGGCTGACCCCTAGGTAGGTAGTGTGGCCGTATGCTCATTCTTTGGATTTTGATGTTCTGGACATCCTTGACCTGGATCGTGGAGAACTGTATCTCCAAGTTCTCTTCCATGGCTTCCGATTCCGGGACTAAGTACACTGATGGCGAGCTTTAGTGGCATACTCTTGTACACCACTCGGCATCAAAGGTGATCTTTTTTGTTTTCCCAATCTATCTTGGGGTTGTGTCTTCTTAACTATGGCAGACCTAATACTGCCTCATGGTTGGGTAGATCTGCGATTTGGAAGGTTGCCACTTCCTTATGGCTGCCGATGTCCATAGGTACTTCCGCTATATGGGTAATTGGTGCAGTAGCGCTTGGCTCCCCATCCACAGGGTAGATTTCCCCTATTTCTTTCACTTTCTTTGTTCGTATGCCATATTTGTTACTGAATTCTTTGTCAATAAAGTTTCTGTAGCACCCGAGTCAATCATGCCGTTGATGATGACTGTCTTGTCCTTGCCATGAAAATGCAATTTGACCATGGCATGGTCTTTTCTTGTTCCAATGTTTCCGTGTTTGTAAGTGCCATGTAGATGTTACCGATTCCGCTGGTTTTGGTTTTGTTGTCCCGCAGCCCATCTCTTACTGGGGACTTTCTTCGTTTCCCGACTCTTCAGGTATGTCTCTGATTTCCATTTCGTGTAGGTTGGTTCGTGGTTTCCAGCGATTATTGTTGGTCTTACTGTTGAACTGCCTAGTATAGTCCTATTCATCTCTTGCATTTCGGCAATTACTGAATCTGTGCCCTGGTCTGGCGCATCCTAGGCATAGATTGTTGTCCCTTCTTCTTGTGAATTCTGCTCGTGAGAGGTTTAGTCGTGGACTCCTTCTGGTAGCATCTAGGTCTATTGGGTAGCCTCGGGTTTCCGTATTGTTGCCCGACTTCCAGGTTCCGATATTGTCCCTGGGCGTTTCTTGTTGTTGGATATAGGTAGTGTTATTTGCTTTAAGGTGCTTGATCATGTTGATCCAGTTTTCTTTTTCCTTTGCCCAGGCTGCAAGGCCATCGACATTTGCCGCCACCATGTGATCCGCTACCCATGCGTCCAGGAGCATTCGGTTAATTCCTTTAAGGAATTAGCGTCTTAGAGTACCATTATCCTCATCCGCCTCTGTATCTGTGAGGCGAAAGTCATTTCAGTATTCCGTGACTGGTTCCTTGCCTTGCCGCAGGCGGTTGAGTTTTGTCCTAGCTGTATTTTCCGCATCCACATCCCCAAACTGTTCTTTAAGGGCTGTAGTGAAATCTTCATATGTAGTCCAGGTCTCCGGCTTGTGTCCTTCTGTAAATGGAGTTATCTAGCTTGCTGCTGCATCCCTTAACAAGCTCTTAACAAAGGTGATTTGTTCCGTATGTCGTGTTTGTTGTGTTGCTTCAAAGTATAGTTGGCATTGCACTAAGAAGGTTCGTAGTTTGGTCCTTGTTAATGGGAAGGTAGGGGGTTTCTCGACCTTGATCCGGATGTTGGTTGTTTCTCGCTGGTTGTTTATCAGAGTCAGGATCTCTTGGAACTGTGCAGTTGTAAATGCTCCTAGTTGGATTCCTGCTCCACCACCGACCGTTGTTGGTCCCGGGACTGACATCCTTTCTAGTCTTGGGGTTTCGGGTTCCAGAGATCCTGTTGGTAAGGCAGGCTCAGGTGTTACCAGACTTGTGGTTCTTTGTGACTGGGTTCTGGATATATTAGTGCTAATTACTTCTTCAAGTGCCGGGCCAAGTGTTGAGGTATGGATTTCTCCCTCAGTAAGGTCGATGTCGTTGTTTGTAGAGTCTGCAGTTTTGTAGTTAGGTGTTGGTTAGGTGACGCAACCAAATGTTACGATCCTATGCTGTAAGCTGGTTTTGCAACAGGTAACTACTTCTCTTTAGGTTGGATGAATATGACCGGGCCGTTGTTATAGTCCGGTATGGGGTGTGGCACTAATCTCACCCACCAGGGTAGGAGTACTATTGCAACGTGTAGTACTAGGCGGATTTCCACTATTGCTCTTAGGCCTATGCCTAAGTTGTCTTGATAGCTGAACCCTATAGTTCCTATCGCATAACGCCAATAGTGGAATGGAACGGTAAAGAGGTAAAGTAATTGTATAGGAAAGAACTTAGATGGTTGCGTGAAGAGTCCTAACTATGGGTCGCCTAGAGGTCCTTATATAGGTACTCTTCCCTCAACCCTAACCCTAGTGACTCAGACCTGTGAGTCACACGACCTCTATGGCTCATAGTGAGTCATAGTATGAAATCCATCAGCTGACTCCTCTGAGTCAACTGTGACGCGTGCGAAACAATCATAACTCATAAAGTAAGTCATGTGCCCTAAAGTGGTCACATGGGCAAAACCCATGACTCATAGTGCGAGTCATGTGCGAAAAACATTACATCATATGACTCACAAATGTGAGTCATGCGCACGATCAACCAATTACAACATAACAATGATTGCACAAGTGTGCATCATGTGAAACCCTATGACTTCCAATGAGTCATAGTGCGAAATATAACAACCTTGTGACTTATAACTATGAGTCATGCGAAATCCTGCCTTGCTTAGTCACCAATCGTGACAATTAGCCAGTATCTACATATTGATCCAAGAACCTGTCAGAAAGTAAGTATAAAATTCAATTGCATGAATAGATGAGGTATAATTAAAACATCAAGGATTTATCAATAATCAAAAGCCAATAGCAAGCTATCGATTAGGATACAAATAGGTCAGATACCCCTATATGAAAATTCTGAGAAGTAGAGACTAGTGGCTTTGATGATATGTGATGTCAGAACATGCAGTTAAAGGTGGGACGAAGTAGCGTAAAAACTCTTGAAATTCGCTCTCTCTGGCAGCCCTTTAATCCCCGGATTTTGAGTCAACAGTGCCAGAGAAGGATGAGTGTTTGCTCAACATGGTATAAGATCGGCCTATTGGATAAGTTGGATCACATTTACTGGTATTAGCAATTCTGTTATTCTGTCATTTTAAACTTATCGTGTGCTGAGCAGATGATTGCAGGGCTGCCAGAGTTAGCAAATTTCAACAGTTTTACAGTATTTTTGGAGATGGGGTATGCATGTAGACCCATACTTCAAGAAACTGTAACAGAGTTGATGGATATTACAGACGAGTACCAGGACCAAAATTTGCTATTTATCAGGGTAATAAAGTACTATACATTTCCTAATGCGAAGAGCGCCATGACTAGTCCTACGAGGACTAGCTTCATACATTTGGACTGATAAGTCCACATTATGTACTCTAGCCTTTAGATGTAAACTATGGGTAACGCAGAAGGCTAGAGCAGAATATAACTCAAACTGCCTGGATGAAAGGTTTGAATTTGATTGTCAATCTCCAATGATATGAGTAGCATTTTGTACTATGATCAAGTCTGAATTAGTCTTCATACCAAGTAGAGCAAAGCTAAATTCTGCCCTATATATTCAAAAATCATGTATCCCTATCGCATTCCTTTCTGGTACTACTTTGGTGAGATGTATGGGTAGATAACAGTAGTCGAGGATGGGGCCCTCAGCCATCAAGGTTCTACTACACAGAACTGAAACCTAAATGACATAGAGATAATCCGCTAGCCAGCTCAAAGTCTAGATCGAAATCTAATGTGGGCATTATGTTTAGATAGAGAAAAGGGAATTTGTTGAAACATGGTGAAGAATTCCCAGTCTCGAATATTAGAAATTACCCGGAATACAGTTTGGAACACGATAGCAATTAAACAACTCGACGGCGTTATTCAAGGCATACTCCACCAGCTTTGAGCTGTGATAGATACAGAAAGTTGGGCTTCATGATATTATTCTTTCCTTTATTCTATTTATATTTATGATTTTTGTAAATTGTTGAAATCTGAACTTTCAAAATATCACATTTGTAACACCTTTCAAACTATTTTAGATTGACAGAAACATTTCCTCTTCAATATTTAAATGAATATGTGAAATTTTACAGATACCAAATCTTACTCGCCCAATCTTAGTTAAACTTAGTGTTGAAGTTTGGTCTCAATATAATATCTACTTCTACTTTGCAAAGTGTATTTGACCTTGGTCAACTCTCAAGTACTTGGGTACAGAGGTAACTTACACAAAGTCATACAAGCTCCCACCCATGACAAAATGGCTTCTGGTAATAAAACCCCTATTGGTGTGTCCAAGATCAGTGTCCCTAATTCTGAATAGACCACACCACAGAGGGTCAACATCCCCACCTATTATGAAGACTAACCTTTCACCACCTGGAACACTGCTTGTCGACTACCAGGAAAAAACTAACCCTTGTCTACCACAAAAGCTCTCTATCAATCACCACAACCGTACTGACCTTTGACTTCTACAAAACTCTGGCTTCAACTGCTACAGAAAGACTGAACTTGGTTCACTAGAAAAACCAACTCCCAACTATAATTAAAATTCACTATCAACTACTACAAAAGCTGACTGTCGACCACCATGAAAATCAACCTTCTATCACCTTCTAAACCCCCTGGCAATTATTGATACAACTGACCGCCAACTATAATCATACCCATATATGCCACCTGTAAAAATAATGAAACAAAAGTGCATGGGTTATTAAAACCTCTGTGGAGCTTGGCATAAGGAAAAACTACTGGAAGAATGCATCAAAGTCATAATCCTTTATGATGAGTCAGACTGGAATTGCAACAACAGATGTTAATATGTGAATATTGATTGAAGAACCTGCACTAAGATAAGTACAAGAAAAGAAACATAGAAGGAGAAAAACACCTGGCAATAGTCTTAGTGAAATGGAGTTTCTCTTGGAGAGATATTATTGTTGTGTACAATGATAAGGGTAATGATCTATCACTAGGTGAAGGAAAATTGCACATCCTTGAATTTGGCATACTCTAACCGGCCACCAATCACGTATTAAGATAAAAAACTTTGATTAAATACTTTAGTCACATAAGATTCAAGGACAATATCCCTAAATCAGTCTGGCAGGTGATGGATTATACTTGCTAAGGAGATACTGTCGAGGTAGTGATGGAAGGATCATGAAATCACTAGTGAGTGCTAAGGAGGAACTTCGCAATCTGACTTTCAAACTAGCCTCTCCTTGTAGCCTGGTACCAGACACGTTTAAACTAGGGAAATCCAGAATTGGCTTCATATAGTATACTTACACGAATCAACATTTTTATAGCTGACTTTGGAAAGAGGCCAGATTTACAAGATAGGCTTGGGAGATGTCCCAGGAGGATTGGGCTTTATTAAACGTCATAGTAAGAAAGGTAAATGAAAATAGTTTGGGGGCTTTTTGGAGGAATTAAAAGCCCAAGTTTATTTTGTTTCCAATAACTTTAAAGTTGCCTCTTCCTTCTATATTACAAAAATCATGTATGCTATCTGGTAACATTTTGGCATTGCTGTTAAAAGTGATATAGGTGGATTTTCTTTGTTGAAGATGAGACACAAGGATATAAAGAGTTTTCAATTTGGCATCAGGATCTCAATGGAATAGGAAAAACTTCCTGGCCTGCTTAATCCAAGCCCGAAATTTGATTGAAGACCTATAGTAGGATATTGAGAATGAGATAGAAGAGAGTTATGGCAGAATATGGAATATAGTCCCTCTGGAGGCTGCTTTAAGTACTGTTTGGAATGGAATTCCTAATGAGAGATTAGAGTTTCTTATTTGGAGAATATGGGAATGCTTTCAAGTAGTACTGGAACCGGATGGTCACGCAACCATATACTAGTATTGTCAGATATTACTTACTTCTATTCCATAGTTTAAACCTATATACTACAATTAGCTCTATACCAAGAAGTGTGTCCGACTTTAGCTACCACCAAATTTTTCTTACCAAATATCACTTGATTTTCCTAATCAAGATTAGGTTAGATACAAATATCTTATCACATATCTGATGTGGGCACAACTTTTATCTACCTACAAGTACATACTTGTAAGAGTACAGTACTGTAAAAACAGTAATAATCGATTAATATGCTATTAGTTTCTGGTAAGGTAAGTGCATCAGAAACAGTGGAAATTAGTATCTTAAATTTATTTTAATACATCTGGATGAAGGAATTTCAGCTTGCTCAAATTTCAAGTCAACTACTAGTACATATTATATCCACATTTGAAATGTATAATTAACTATAAAATTAAAATATATTCACAAGGCTGTTCTATATGATATAAATATTACAAGGGTATCCTATCAGCAGAAACATTCTCCATCTCCTCTACACACCCGACGATTGAAATCTCAACACCACAAGAAATCATCACTACTTTTGTTTCGTCTCAACTACATCCATTAGCCACACCAGGGGGTGGGAATTTGTCTTAATGATTCCCCAATCTCCGTGCTCCTTAGGGTCTACCCCTTTGAGCTACTTCTCTCATCTTCTGCCATCTCTGTTGATGGTTCCTCTCCTTGCCCCGCTTTTGTTTTGAGTTGCTTAGCTTTCTGCTTTGCATCGCTTAACATTTGCATGGTCAGGAATTCCCTCTGATCTCCCTATATGGCTGGAAGACATGGTTGCAGTAGGGTGAAACAATCTACTAGCAAACAGTTGCTTTAGCAGACTGATCGTCGATTCCGCCACTCTCACTTTGATGAGAACTGCCTAGATGGCCACGCACACGACTCTGTAGGTCCTTGGGTCTACCCCTCCTCTAACCTCTCCTCTTTCTCTCCTCAGCTCCAGACGGTTGATCGGCTGGCACTCTTCTACCTTCTGGATGGTAGCCTACTGCTCCCCCCTTCTGCTAGCACTATACTCCAACAAATTCTGCAGGATACGGCAATTTACATTGTCTACCACACACTCCCTACTTCTATATCGGTTTACCGACCTCCTTCAGCTTGATACCTTTTGCTTCTTCGTGCCTGGGGATTTAATTGCCCACGCCTCCTGCTACACCCTTCTGGATTTGTGGGATATGTGATATTGTGCTGTTGGCCAAATTGATAGTTCAGGTTGGTTTCTTGCTTCGGTGCTTTAATTCCTTTAAGGGTCTTGGTTCTGGTTCCCTGTTGGACTTTGTTTATTTCTTATGTTGCTCGTCTGTGGAGGTGAAAGGTTTACTATCATTTGTGAGATTTCAGGCCTATTTCTTCTTACTAATTTTTCTACCCAAGTGCCAAACATTTTTTCGGTAAGAGGATTTTTTGAGCTGTGGGGTAATGGGACGGACTGTAGTTGAATGTTTCCTTCCGCCATAGCTTGCTATTTATGTAGTTTTTGTACCTTAAATAGTAATTCAATGAGATAATCAAAAAAAATCAAAAATTCTATCAGCAGAATATATGACACCAAAAAGTAAAACCATTTCAGGATACATTTCGATTCTACTAGTACTCTCTCTACTTGCAATAAACATATTTTATACAGGTAGACAAAAGAGAAAAGGGCAATAGCAAAAAATACCTTCCAGTATGAATTCTAAAAGAAAATGTCAGGTAGTAGGCAGAAATCCATAGTGGTTCTATAATATAGGCTTCAAGCTTTGACTATTATCATACTGCTTAGTAAAGAAAATATCTTCTGTGCCAACCAAATACCAGGAGTGATCCCAGGAATAAGTTAAGGACCACCTCTCAATACCTAGTGGAAATCTTTCCCATTGCCAAACAGATGATGAAGGCTGGGAAATATGCAAAGGCAGGAATACACTAATGATGTATTGGAGGTAGTGGGTAACAGTGGCGATAGTGTAAACTCGAACAAGGCCTGTATGAAGAACTTAATCAATGCACAGTGATAGACAGACCAGTTTGCCTTAGCTGATTTTGATGTATTAGTAAAGAGTTATTCCCCAAGGTTTAACTAGAGAAAGACATTCAGCTTTGAAGTTTTTCAAATAGCAGGTGATGTGGCTTTCTACAAGCTCACCAAATTAGTCTATTTACTATTACCTAAACTACTAGTTAGTAGTTAACATATATTTCAAACCCAATTTTCAAGTGGAAGGAGTTGTATATGTGCAACTCACAATTGCCACAGGAAAATTGATTGGGTTTGTAAGACATACCTGCAGGTATCGGATAATACCAGGTAGAGAACATCTGTACTATGGATCAAATACAATTACACTTCAAGTATCTTGAAGGGCTATCTTATGATCCTATTAGTGAAATAAATATATAGACACAATCAAGCAGTCAGTCTGGATAGGACAAGATATTGGTAACAATGCACGTTATTGTTGTTTCCAATGGTAGTCCTCAAGTACAGCTATTAATTTTCTGCAGGGCAAGGGAGTTGGACCTATAATTCAAATAGAGAAAGGGTCTATGTTACAGGGTAGCCAATGGGGTACTGTTTAATTTTCTAGGCCGTGCTAGTAATGAAAGTGAGGGAGAACTGTCAGGAAGGCTTATTTCAAAGATATCATAAAAGATCATGGTTCTCATATATAGTTAACTGAATAGCTAACTACTGAATATATTGTTAAGGTATCTTCTCCGTTGCTTGATGATCCCAGAACTATTGGTTTTTTGATTTTACATTTTTGATTATCTTATATATTCATTGTTAAAGTACCAGAACCTGCATAGAGTCCTAGCTATAGCAAGAACAAAACCTTAATTCCAAATAAACATCCTCCGTGCCTCCATGGATCAAATTCCGTACTCCGAGGACACTTTGGTAAGGGCCTAACTAGACATCTCGCCTATAAGTAATCAAACACCCAGGTGGCAAAGCAGACTACAGGTAGAAAGTAAGAAGCAGGAAAGTAGGAAAGCATAAGGAAAACCCTTGACGAAAACAACTATAAACAAGAAGAAAATTAGCCACTACTGTACACCTATAAAGGTGCCAGCGGTTGATGGTAGGCTTGAGATGCCCTGATAACCGACTACATCAACATAAGTCTAAGAGTTAGTGCAATACTAGGACTAGGCATAATGGAAGGCAGATTTGACCATAGGCAAGAGTCTAGAAATGGAGAAGTAGTAAGGTACCACCTGGAGAGAGGAGGGGAGCGATAGGGTGCAAGCTATTATTGAGGCAGTAAGGTGCCAGCTTTGAGGAGGGGGAAGAGTAGGGTGCTAGCCGATTCACTGTAAGGAGAGGAGAGATGAAGAGAGGAGGAGGAGGGGTAGACACAATTATCAGGAACAGAATCGTGTGGGTACCCATCTAGGCAGTTCTCAAGGACAAGAGAGTGGATGAATCGACCATTAGACTGCAAAGCAACTGTAGGCCTGTAGGGAGTTTCCTCCTACTGCAAGAGCGTCTCCCAGCTGTATGAAGGTAGGGTGTTACTAACTATGTAAATGCTAAGTAAGAAAGAGCAAACAAGCTAACCAGTGCAAAACAAAAGTGGGGCAAGGAGAGGAAACCATCAATCAGGATGGAAATGTGAGGATGGATTCATAGGGGTAGACGCTAATGAGTATGGTGAGGGGAGATGGAGGTAAACAAGTTCCCACCCCAGGGCGTGGCTAGAGAGCATGGAAACCTATTTGGTGAAGTTGGTCATGATATTTCGTGGTGTCAAGATTTCAAATGCCAGATGTGGAGAGGAGACCGAGGTGTTACTCATATGGGATATGGTATTAAACTTTCAAAACTAAAAGATGTGATGTTATATAGTGCTGGGAGGTGACTATATTAACTGCAACATACACTGGTAAGAAGTAGGCTCGTATTCAGAACTACTCAGGCGCGATGAAACGTGATAGAGGAATTTAGCTAGGAGGATCTGATACGTATTCTACATTCTTGATAATCTGAATGCATGTGCATATGAGTGCATATATGCAAGAAAGATGTCCATCTAGACTAATCACCTAGTATTCCGTGTGATGTTTGCATATGGGTGGCATCAACTTGAACTTAGTCCATTTGGCAAAGTGATCAAAGGGTATCTACTGGTGGAGTGCTAGACACCCTCAGAGAAATAGGCTGTCCAGGGGATCGTTTGCTGAGGTAGGGTCATATATCTTTAGGGTCTAACTGTGTTCACACTTTTAAAGACCATGGCTCAAGTCTCAAAGTATACTTCTTTATATGGCCACCAGAAGTACCGGGAAAAAGTGTATAAGTAGTTAGCAGTCACAATTTGTGACTAAGCAAGGAAGGATTTGGCATGACTCATAGCTATGAGTCATAAGGTTGTTATATTTCGCACTATGACTCATTAGGAGTCATGGGGTTTCACATGATGCACAATAGTGCAAATTATTGTTATATTGTGATTGGTTGATTGTGCGCATGACTCACAGTTGTGTGTCATATGATGTAATGAGTTTCGCACCTGACTCATATTACGAGTCATGGGTTTCGCGCATGTGACCAATTGGTTGCACATGACTGGTTTTACGAGTTATGATTGGATTTGGAACGTTGTGCAGTTGACTCAGAGGGGTCAGCTGATGAATTTCATACTATGACTCAATATGAGTCATCGAGGTTGTGTGACTCATAGGTATGAGTCACCAGGGTTAGGGTTGAGGGAAGAGTGCCTATATAAGAACTCTAGGGGGCCTGTATCTAGCACTCTTCACCCAACCATCTAAGTTCTTTCCTATACAATTACTTTACCTCTCTACCTCTCCACTCCCCTATTGGCGTTGTGTGATAGGAACCATATGGTTCAGCTGTTCATACAACGTAGGCATAGCCCTAAGAGCAATAGTAGACACCTGCCTAGTACTACTCATTGCAATAGTACTCCTACCCTGGTGGCTGAGATTAGCACCATGCCCCATAACGGACTATAACAACTGCCCGGTTATATTCATACAACCCCTAGAGAAGTAGTTACCTGTTGTAAGTCATCTTACCACATAGGATCGCAACATTTGGTTGCCTCTTCTAAGTAACACCTAACTACAAAAACGGTGAACTTTACGGATAACGACATTGACCTCACTGAGGGAGAAATCTACACCTCAACACTTGGTCCAGCACTCATAGAAGCACTTAGCATAAATCTATCCAGAAGCCAGTCGCAAAGAACTACAAGTCCTGTGACACCTGAGCCTGCCTCAGCAGCAGGATCTCTGGAACCCGAAACTCTAAGACCAGAAGGATGTCAGCTCCGGGACCAGCAACTGCCGGTGGTGGAGCAGGAATTCAACTAACCGGATTTACAACTGCACAATTCCAAGAGATCATGACCCGGATAAATAACCAGCGAGAAACAATCTACAACCTGATCAAGGTCGAGAAACCCACTACCTTCCATGGAACAAGGGTCGCAACATCTACGTCAAGAGCTTGCGGAGGGATGCAGCAGCAAGCTGGATAATCCCATTTGCGGAAGGATGCAAATCGGAGACCTGGACTACATATGAGTATTTCACTACAGCCCTCAAAGACCAGTTTGGGGATGTGGATGCGGAAAATGCAGCTAGGACAAAGCTCTACCGCCTATGGCAAGGCAAAGAACCAGTCATCGAATACTAGAATGACTTTCGCCTTACAGCTACAGAGGCGAATGAGGACGACGGTACAATGAGATGCCAATTCCTTAAAGAAATTAAACGAATGATCCAAGACATATGGGCAGCAGACTACATGGTGGCGGCAAATGTCGTTGCCCTTACAGCATGGGTAATCGAAAAAGAAAACCGGATCAACATGATCAAGAACCTCCAAGGAAACAACAGTACCTTTATTCGACAACAGGAAACGCCTAGGAATGATAACAGAACCTGGAAGCAGGGCAATAATATAGAAACTCGAGGCGACCCAATGGACCTAGATGGTACCAGAAGATACCCACGACTAAACCTCTCACGAGTAGAATCCACCCTGAGGATAAACAGCAACCTATGCCTGGGGTGCCCTAATGCGGGACATAAACTGGACAACTGCAGAAGCGTAAGAGAAGAGAAATATTACTCCAGGCAGTTCAACAGTAAGACCAACAATAATCGCTGAAAACCACGAAGCAACCTACCTAAAATGGAGATCATAGAAATACCAGAAGAGTCGGGAAACGAAGAAAGTCCCCAGTAAGAGATGGGCTGCGGGACAACAAAATCAAAACCATCGGGATCGGTAACATCTACATGGCACTTACTAACACGGAAACATTGGAACAATAAAAAGACCATGTCATGGTCAAAAGGCGTTTACATGTCAAGGACAAGAGAGTCATCATCAACGGCATTATTGACTCGGGCGCTACAGAAAACTTTAGTGTCAAGGAATTCAGCCACAAACATGGCATACGAACCAAGAAAGCGAAAGAAATACGGGAAATCTACCTTGTGGACGGGAAGCAAAGCGCTATAGGACCCATTACCCATATAGCAGAAGTAACTATTGTCACAAATCGTGACTTAGCAATATGGAATGTTTCACATGACTCACGATTTGTGAGATCATTTATGATTATGATGTTTGATTTGATTTATTGGTTCATGACTCACGATAGTGAGGTCATATGATGTTATGACTTTCGCACCTGACTACAAGTATGACTCAGGGGTTTCACACATGTGACGCGATTAGCGCACATGATCTTTTATGGAAATTGGATACTAGGGGGATTGTATACTATGACTCAAATTGTGAGTCATAGGACGTTTGTTATACTATGACTCACACGGCAGTCATAGTAAAGAGGTGACTCATGGTAAAGTCACCAGGGTTAGGGTTGTGGGACGAGTGCCTATATAAGGAGAGTCACGGACACAGATAGCTAGCTCTTCACGCAACCACCTAAGTTACTTCCTATGTTATATTTTACCTATTAGTTCAATCTATACTCTACTCTTAATACGACCATCCGTTTACATGGCCGACTGAAGGGTGATACCGAGAACGTATGCCTACACAGCAGTCGCACGGGCTAGGAGTGAGAGGACTCAGCGTTCCCTAGGCGACATAAGGCTACGAGGCCGGAAGAGCGGTAAGACGAGCGGTACGTATCGTTACCTGTTGCTGTTAAAGAAGATAGTGTGCCTTGTCCGGCAGACTAAGGATAGGTTTGTAACATTTGGTTGCGTCTTTTGCGACACTTAACGAATACAAAACGGATTCACCTACAGATACAGAAGTACCAGACTTCAACGACCCACAGACTTTCCTAGGACTACAAGCGGAACTTGGACAAGCTTAAGCGAGATATCGCGAGAAGGATCCCCAAGACCTCCAAGCCCGGTCACCCCGGAAGCAAGATCAAGATCAGGGTCTGTCAGCTCAGGAGCATCCCCAATAAACAGAATGTCGGGGGTAGCAGGACCAGCGGACATCATAACTCTCACGAGAGAACAACTACAGGAGTTGATCAGAACGGTTCAGGATAATCGACAGGAACAGACTGTGCGGAGGCCAAAAATCAAAACCCCGGATACATTTACAGGCGACCGTACCAAACTGCGAGCACGGCTAGTCCCACTTGCAATGTACTACACAGCACTAGGATGGGGGGAAAACGAAGACGGATTAAAAGTGGACTTCGCCAAATCCCTACTGAGAGAATCTGCAGGCAAATGGATTACTCCATATGTGGAAGGAAAACCCCCAGTCACATGGAATAACTGGGCAGAATTTCAAGCCACTGTACGCATTCAATTCGGCGACGTGGATGCTAGGGAAAAAGCAAGAAATAAAATCGAGAAAATCAAGCAAGGGAGCCGGAACGTGACTGATTTCTGGA
>QFET01001017.1:0-42475 GCA_003316355.1 Tuber calosporum | reverse complement strand
GGCATTCCTAGGAAGATATCATAGTTGTCCAGGGAACAGACTAGGGCTTCAGAGATATCACCGCTTTCTTTGTCAATCTGTATGACAGGTTTTGCAACATAGTTGATTGCAGAGTGTGATCCTTTAACTGCCATCTTCAGGTTGATAGGTGCCTTGAGGTCACTGGTAGGGATTTGGTGGGTGGTAACAAACTTTCCTGATATCAAGTTGTCTCCAGTGGTTCCTGTATCGAATAGTGCCTTTGCTTTATGGCCATTGACTATGATGTATGCTTCGAGGGCTTGGGATTGAGTTCCACTAGATCCTGTATGGTTTGTGGTAACTGTGACCGATTCTTTGCATTGGGATCGTCTTCCTGGGTGTGGAATGTTCTTCTGACATTCTGGGGTCTCCTGGTTCCTCCAGGGCCTTCATTTCCTCGCTGCAGGGTGCTTCTATGCTTCTTCTTCTCAAAGCAGTTATCGGAGTAGTGTCCATGTTTTCCACAATAGTAACAGTCATTATCTCTTCTACGCCGATCCTTCTCAGCCTGGGGTACTCTTGGATGCTGAGAGGTATTGTTGGAGAACCTTGATTGATTTCGCTGGGTGTTGTTCTGGGGGCGCTTGGGTGCTTGAGGGGAAACTGCATTAGAGGTTGCATTTCCTTGACGATCTCCATAGAGTCCTGTAGAGTGGGCAATTGCATCTCGCTTTTCCGCTATCTCCACTAGTTGGAAAAAAGGAGGTATCTGAAGTGATGTGTGGCTTTACTTCTCGCTTGAGTTTGATATCCATGTCATCTAGGAGTCTCTGATTCGCTGAATAGTCCGAAATTGTTCCTGGGAGGAGACTGTCTCTCAAGGTTTCAAGTCTGATTACAGTATCGGTAATCTGTGCTGTTTTTCCGCTGGTAGTTTGCTTGACTTGTAGCCACTGTTCATAGATGGTATCAGTGGATGTGGAAGGAAGGAAGTAGGCCTCAAATTTCTGTTTGAGTTCAGCAACTGTGTGGTCTCCTTGGGAATCTTCATATTGGGTAAATTTATCGAGGGTTTTCTCTCTGCAATAGGCTTCACAGTATTGCAGGGCTTCAGGGGCATCGTCAGTTATGCCAAAGCTGGCGATATATCGAAGGACTGTGTTGAACCATGAGTTGATTCTCAATAGGTCTCGATCTTTTCCTTCTCCTGGTAATGTAAATGGTGCTGGCCATTAAGGACGATTATTTCCCTCTGGGGGGACAGATATGGCGATGGGTGCAGGGCTTGGATTGCTTGGTGGACTTGGTGGACTAGGTGGTCTTGATGGACTAGGTAAATCGTCTGGTGCAGGGTTTGGTTCTCTTGGTTCTCTTGGTAGACTAGGTGGTCTAGGTGGCGAAGCTGGGGGTGCTGGTCCTGGAGCGTCCTCAGGACTGGAATCTGATTCTGATTCTGAGCTTGGTTCTTTCTTGGATTGGACTTCTTGGTGGAGCTGTTCTTGGACTTGTTCTTGGACTTGGGCTTGGTCTTAGACTTGGTCTGTAGCTTGGGCTTGGGCGTGGTCTTGGGCTTGGTCTTGGTCTTCTTCTTCGCTGCTGCTGCTATCTACTGAAGAGAGTTCTGAGTCCTCAGATAGTGGTGCAGGTGGGGGTACTGGCGCTTGACTTTGGGGTCCTGAGGAGGATGCTACCGATCCTCTAGAGAAGTGCCTTCTGGTATCTCTTGGAAGCGAAATGGTTGCTAGCTAGGGTGAGCTGGTCTCGCCAGGAGTCCGCTCAAGGCCTTCTTGGGGACAGGGAGGTGTACTAGTACTGCAGGGTCAAGGTAGGCGAAGGGTGATCAGTCCTCTGACGAAGATCAAAGGTATACTTGAGTTTAGGTCAAAAAATGTAACCTACTCCCAAGTATCTCGAGAATCCCAGAGGGACCCTGAAGATACTATTAGGATAGGGGGAGAAGCGTCGATGGATAGGTCTTCAATAGACCAGGTAAAAGGTATGGAACTAATAGAGTGACCGTTCAACTTGTAGTATTAAAGATGATAGTCCTGTGAGGCTTTTTGAGTCCGAATCCTTAAGGGATTGCAGGCTCTTTTAATACAAAAAATTATAGCTAAAAAAACTAAACAAAAGCGCAAACATCCTGTCCAACAATATGCTAACAGAAGGAGCATAACAAGGTAACCATATTCCGAAAATAGAGGGTTAAAAGCGACAGGATGGAGCTAACAAAACAAGTAATGGAATCCAAACAGGAAGGAACAAAAGATCGCTACTACTATACAAATCCATTTGGTATAGCAGGAGGATAGCGATACCCAACCGGGTAGAAGCAAGGAGGGGTAGTAATAAGCAAAACAAGGAAAGAATAACCAGTTAGGAAGTCATAACCAAGTAGGAAGGGACAACCAAATAGTAGCGCTTATCAGGTATCAACCCAAATGAGTAATAACCAACATCAAGTCTGTGGTAATAGTAGAAACATAATAGGATTCCGTTACAGTTCTATATATTTGTTGTATGGATAGATTTCGAATCATGAGATGTGATACAAGTTGTAATATTTTGGAAAAAAATAGTTATAATAGTATTATGATTTAAACAAGAATTCTGAATAGATACAGCTGAATTCAACCTATCTGTATGCATTCATTGCCTATTGTTTAGTAAAATGAATAACTTTTAACCAACCAATATAGATATAGCAGACAACCAGGATCCTGATACAATGTTATTAATTGGAAACTGATCTGACTCAGACTCTGAATCTGGTAACCCTAATCTACAATTGCCTCTTGACCATGCCAATTTACTTCAATTTGTCAGAAAATGTTAGAGAAAATATCAAAAATGAGTTTAAGGCAGAAAGACTTTTCAACTTCAGTTCTTACTGGTTGAGTGTATCTAGAAGAAGTCCTATCAGTAGAATCAATACACAAGAGTTTGCAAGAGGTTTTTCCCACTTTGAGAGGAGTATTTGTTCAATTATATAAGTGGTAAGGATAAAATAGCCCTTGGTAGAGCATACATTACATAGCAGTTATAGAACAGGTAGCAATGTTCACTTGGACAGTATCATATAATACATCAAACAGTAGTGTACAAGAATGATTTCAATATAGTGAGAATAGTGTGAGCCAGTAAGGGTTGCAAGGTTTGTATTCTATAATTGTTTACTCTTTTCTGTTGATCAGTAGTTTGAATGCTGATAATATTTTAAATAAGATATTTCAAGTATATTCTGATGGGTTGACAGTATTAGCAAAGGGATTGATCATATCTCCAGTGAATCAGGATTTATGTGAAGTATGATGGAACTACAAGTTGTATGTTGTAGGGTTGCCAATTCGGTACTGTTGAATTGACTAGTGTAACCTACTCCTAAGTATCTTGAGAATCCCAAAGGGACTCTGAAAATATTATTAGGATAGGGGGAGAAGCGTTGATGGATAGGTCTTCAATAGACAAGGTAAAAGGTATTGAACTAATAGAATGACCGTTCAACTTGTAGTATTAAAGATGATAGTCCTGTGAGGCTTGAGAGTCCGAATCCTTAAGGGATTGCAGGCTCTTTAAATACAAAAGATTGAGGCTAGGAAAACTAAACAAAAGTGCAAACATCCTGTCCAACAAACATGCTAACAGAGGCATCATACCAAAGTAACCATATTCCAAAAACAGAGGGTTAAAAGCGACAGGATGGAGCTAACAAAACAAGTAATGGAATCCAAACAGGATGGAACAAGAGATCGCTACTACTATACAAATCCAGTAGGTATAGCAGGGGGATAGCGATACCCAAATGGGTAGAAGCAAGGAGGGGTAGTGATAAGTGAAACAGGGAAAGAATAACCAGTTAGAAAGTGATAACCAAGTAGGAAGTGACAACCACATAGTAGCGCTTATCAGGTATAAACTCAAATAAGTAATAACCAATATCAAGTCAGTAGTAATAGTAGAAATATAGTAGGATACTGTTACCACTAGGCCGTGCTCGAATCGAGAAAATTAGAGAACTGTCAGGAAAGCTAGGTAAAAAGTATGATAAAAGATAAAAGGTTCTAGAAGGCTGAATTTGAATTGAATAACTGAATTCGAATGTGAATATATTGTCAAGGTCTCTTCTCCATTACTTGATGATCCCTTAACTACTGGGTACTGCTATCTATTTATACACTTTTCCAAGTATTAGATTGGCCATATAAACGAAGTATCCTTGGAAACTTCGGCCATGATCCAAAGAGTGTGAACACTGTTTGACCCTGAAGATGTATAACCCCACTACTGCAAATGATCCCCTAGACTATTTATTTCTCAGAGGGTGTCAAGCACTCCACCAGTAGATAGCCTTCAATGACTTTGCCAAATGAACGAAGTTCAATTTGATGCAGCCCATTTGCGAACATTATAAGGAATACCAGTTGATTAGTCTGGATGACCGTATTTCCTGCATATATGCACTCATGTGCAGATGCATTCGGATTATCAAGAATGCAGATTATGTTAGAGATCCACTAGGATAAATTACTCTATCATCTTTCACCGAGGCTGAGTAGTTCTGGATACAATCCTACTTCTTGCCAGTGTGGGTTGTAGTCAATATAGTCACCTCCCGGTGCTATATAACATCAAATATTGTAGACTTGAAAGTCTAGTACCATATCCCATATGGGTAACATCAGCTCCCCCTTCCTAGGCTTCGTCTCGAAGCAATTCTTCCATTTGTTACTCCTCCCAGTAGGGTTAAAAAACCTCCAGTGACAACTTGGCCATAGGAGGAAAAACCTTTCCATAGATAATACCTAACCCAACTTTGGCATTGCCGGATTTTGCCCGTGAAAATCTTCTACTAATTCTTAAGCATGCTCGAAGTGCTCTAGTAGTACCCAGGTGTTCTCATCTTCCGAACATCCTTTCCACTTGACAAAGTATCGAAGTTCTTGGATCATTCGTGAACGGCCTCTGAAACTTCGCTCTGAAGAGATTATTTCACTCTTAATGCTTTTTTCCACTTCCCATTTAAGGTTACCTTCAACGTCTTGTGGTGCTAGAAGTTGTTGTTCTCAGCTAGGGCGAACTGATTTTCGGTATAGTTCTAGGGCTCTAGTAGTGATATATGGAATACTGGACAGATTTTCCATCACTCTGATATTTCCAATTTGTAGGCTAGGTCTCCTTGTTGCTTTAGGATTCTGAACTGGCCAAATATAATTTTGGCGCTAACTTCTTGGATGGTCGCTTAGTGGGGATATTCTTCGCATTTAGCATTACCATGTCGCCAATTTTGAAGTCTGGTTAACTGCGAGCTTGGCGGTCATAGTACTTGTTCATCCTTTCACGAGTGTTCTCAAGGTATTCCTTTGCCTTTTTATGTATAACTTTCATCCAGTGAGCATATATAGTTGCTTCCAGATTCTGAGCTTCTCGCTCCTTCATCCATTTAGTTTGAGGATGGTAACTATAATTTGGAAAAGAAAGAGGTTATTTTATGTGCGCTTGTTACCGAGTTGTTATATGCATACGCGGGTAACAGTAGTAGACATCAGCAACAAAACTGCCCTGCGTCCTCATGCATCCTGTTCACCCTGTGCGCCCGACGTTCCAGGCGCTTATAATGTAAACTCCAGTTCTGGGTGCGACCGGATGCATCGGGCACTGCCCGGCGTATTTCTCCCTAGCAACCCTGCCCCCAGCGTGTAACATCTTGTGCGGACGCCTTGTTAGTGCTAGCAGCCGCGGATTATCCGCTCCAATCGCCTCCTGCTTTCTTCCTCTGGTACCCAGTTCCGTCCTGACTTCTTCCCCAGTCCCTCCCCCAACCCATATCTTGCCCCAAACCCCACCACCGTCCTTACTTATCCTTCCGTAACAGGCGGACATCCTCACCTTCTTGCCTTCTTCCCTTTTACCCCAGAGGTCTATATCGTCCGCTCCCGGCCTCGCAGCGTCCGCCTGCTGCTTCTGACTGTCCTCCCCACATGTTCCTATGACCTCCGAACCGACCATTACCTGCTCACCGGCTTACCTATTCCTTCCCGGCTTGTAATAATCTGCCCAGCGAGTTCCAATGACTTCCGCACCTATGATACAATCGCCCTCCTGACGCTAGCCCCCGGGCCTCTACACTCATCCAATTTAGTTTTTTCCAGACTCTTTTGACATTTATCATTTATTTTATTATTTTATTATTTTATTATACACTCATATGCATACTACTTGAGGCAGCCACTATTAGTCTCAAAGACGAACCAGGTGGTCGAGTTTACCCAGATTCTATGGTAGTGATATATACATCCTCCTCTCCATCACTTTCTTCAACCTGTGATAGCACGTCCACGGGGTTTTGCAATAGTGCTTCACCTGCCAGTACCTCCAGACTCAAGCTTTGATCACTCTGCGGCTCGCGCCGACCACAGCTCCTTCCTGGTTCCGGGAGACCGTCAGCCGCTCTTATTTCATCAGGCTCTGGATTACTTCCTAACTCCAGCCTTAATGCGTCCTCATAATTGGAATATCCCGCCGTTCTCTCGACGGGCTTTCCCCACTCCTTCACGAATTGGGGCTCCATATGTGCTCCGGATCCGTTTGATTATTCGACCGCGCCAGACCTCTCCCGTGTTACCCCTTGTCTGTCTTTGACGCTCCATCAAGCCTGGCCTCACGTTAGCTGACTTATCACCCACCTATAGTACTTACAGTTTCCCAAAGTGTCCGGATGCCTAGGCGCTAAGGGATTTGGACACTATTAAAAAATTGCAAGTCCGCGTCATTTATCTTACCTGCACAATTGGCACGTGTGAAAGCCACCTTATCGACAAAGATTCCAGTCCGCCAGCACCGCAATGAATGACACAATATGGCTGCTGTCAGTCAGATAAACGGGCCGTTGATCTTACCTAAGAACCACTTGTCCATCATGCCTTTCCTTTTAGGGCTAGAGCAAATTGAGCGAATATCACGCCCAGAATCTGTGATGCTAGAAACCTAAGAGAAATTAGCTGGTCGCTGTGTCAGATTGATTTAGTCTTACTCCGGTTAGAACTAATCAGGAGAAATGTCCAAAGCTACAACATGGTTGCTAGATGGGCAGATGAACCTATCCTCCTTCAGTCTGTATTCCACCTTTCGTGCGCAGCCCGCAGGATCCTCTATGTCCAGCTTATAGAGTTTGGTTATAGCAGGCTTCGCTGTATGCAGATACTGAGATCTGCATCCACTGTGCTTTCCCCGAATCTGGACCCAGTTGCCGCCGGCCACTCTGTTTAGTCTGGAATGAGATACACGTTATCAATTGAGGTTAACTTACCTGGTCATTGGAGATTGAGGTAGCATCGGTGAAGTTGGGAAAGCACAATTCACTCCAGGCGTCACACTAACACCTGCGGACTTCTTTAGTTAGGGTAATTGGGTCCGGAAATGGATTCACGAAGATCGTCCAATCCCACATTAGATCACGCGCTTTTGCTAGAATGCTGCCCTCAAGCCCTACGGCCATATTCTGTCTACTGATAGTACGCTGTCCACCTCCGCTATACAATTCCGGCATTATCAGTTCTGAGTGGTTTGGAGTTATAGCTGGAGTTCCTAGCGGATGCAAGACTGTAGGCGAGTGGGCAAGAATCGCAGATGTAAACCGACTTTGGCTAATATGTGCTGGGGCAGGTGTTCTCTGTCTGGGGTAATCAATCCTTCTGCTAGAAATTTGCATATTCCCGGGTGTGATCGTCAGTAACGAAGGTGGCGAGTTACAGAACTCATGCCCGATTGGTCTCTGTGCCCCCCAATCAGCTGAGAGATCCTCTTTATCCTCATCTTCCAACTCGTCCTCCTCCCAGCTGTCCCCACTCTGGCCATCATTACCCCTATATTCGCCATCACGGGAGTCTATACTCTCATCTGCTGACTCTAGGACCTGCTCACGGTTGTCCGGAACTGGCTCTGGTGCTTGGGGTCGTGGCGAAGCCGGCTCCAGCGCGGCCTCCCCTCTCCTACATCCAGTAGACCTAGCAGGGACAGACTCAAGAGTAGGCGGCATTATAGTTAACCTGTCCCTAGACTGAGACCTCCGGACATGTCCGCGGAGGGCCTCCCTTCGTATCTGCCTCTCCTGGCTCGATGAGCACGTTCTGTCCTCCTCTAGCGGCCGACGTTGCTGTAACATAGAGTGCGGGCGAATTGTGAAGTAATAGAATTGTAGTCAACGGAGTTCGGAAATAGATGCTGTCAGAAGAGGTGTATTTGTAGATAGCTAGGGGGGCGGTATGGGGATTGAGCCTAGATGACAGAAATTGTCCGAATGCCTTCTTTAAGTGCCAGGAGCTTTCACAGCTTATCAATCACTTTCATATTAAATCGCTTTGGCGCACGCCCGCGTGGCAAAATTACAGCTAGACACCTAATATAGGATTTTGCACCCGAGAGGTCCAGCTTCAACTCCGCCATGCAACTATTTCACTGAATCAGACTATGAGCTGTGAGCATATAAGGTTCATGAAGCAAGTGAAAAGCTTTATATCGACTGCGGAGACTAATGTAGTTCAAGTAGGTCTGCCAAGCGGACCATAACAAAAGCGGGTAAGGCTAGGGCTCAGGGCCTAGAACGCTAATCTCAGATAGTATAAGCTACCGCTAAGGCTTATCAGTTTGGGTATAAGGTGAAAAGCTGCGATAGGAAAAGCAATGAAGGAGCAACCCCAAATGAAAAATAGCTGGAAAAGAGCAAGAATGATCTGCGAAAATTTGAAGAGTAAACCATGAAAGCCAGAACAGAAAACATACTCAAATGAAAACAGCTGGTACCGGACAAGTCAAGAATCGCCTGCAAACCTCTAAGAGCGGCTCCAAATGCAAAATAGCTGGAGAAGAATCACAATCGTCTGTGTAAATCTAAAGAGCAAAACAATCTAAAGCCAGAAGATATAACATATCTCATATGAAAAACAGCTGGAAAAGAACAAGAACGATTTGTGAAAATTCTACGAGTGAACCACAAAAGCCAGAACAGAAAACACCCTCAAATGAAAACAGCAGGTAGCGGACAAGAATGGCCTGCAAACCTCCAACAGCCGGCATGCAAACAAGAAACTGTTTGTAGACTACATTGGACTTGGGCACACCTGACTAGCCACATTTGGTTAATCCCAAACAGACATATGCAGAAAAGAATACTCTAAAACTAAAAGCTGAACTGCAAATGAAAAACACCCAAAGAAAATGTCCAAGCTCCTGCTCTAGCCTTGACAGGATCTGTGGATGGTGGAGGTCTAAATTAACAACATTGGGTCAGGGCGAACTGGGCCATCCATGGCGGGCTAATCTAAAATGGAAATGGTCATAAATGTGCGAGAACAACCCGAAGAACTCTGGAAGCGAAAATGAAAAACACCAAAAAAGAAAAGGAAAAATTCAAGGGTGCAGAGCGGCCTAGTACCTGAAAGGTCTTTGGAACGCACCTACACCCTCGTTGCAGCTTCACATTAGCTACATTTGGCCAAGGCAGATTAGCTTTGTTTGCAGAAGCTAGTAAGCCAGGACAGAAACGAACCGGAGTGGACTACCAACGCCTGTTTCTGCTGACATAATAGCAGAACCTGCTGCCAACATAGCGGATGAAAACTCTGGTAGTAGTAGCTGCAACTTACCAGGTTTAGAGTATCCACACGAGCTGGCTTGAGTGTTAGCAGCCAGGCTCAATTCTCGTCTGGCCTCCGCTGCTGGCATATCCACAAGCACACCCCTGGTACAAGGATCAGAAGGGGACTGGCTTCTGCTGGGCATGTCGACTTGGGTTGTCGATATGTCGGCAGGCTGCTGGGCACCTGGGGCTAGCATCAAAAGATGCTCGGCTGATGTTCTCACCAAGCTCAGATCAGAGGCCGTGGCGACTATATCGGGGCTCAGATTGGAAGTCAAAGGAGAAGGACTGTTTGGTGGACTAGGCCTGGCGGTAGGTTGCCGACTCGGATTAACCTCTCCATGGAGCCTGTCCGATTCACACTCAATACTAGTGCCGACTGCTGGCACCCTACGACCAATCTTTCTCCGAGGTTCCGCAATATCAGCCGGACTGTTTGGTTCGTCGGCCTCAGTCATGGCTGCTAGGTCACGTTTGCCACTGCAATTGACTGCCGTCCAGGTAGATAACAAGGAAGCTTTCTTTAGGTCAGTCCCGCTTCCTATGTGTCTACCAGACCTGAAGACACGATTGCCCAAGTCAGTGGGAGGGACAGAAACTTGCTTACCAGAAGATGATGCAAAATTGGAATCCAAGGCCGGCATCGCATTAGTGGCCAAATTGAGAGCGTGATCAGCCGCAACATCAAAGGTTTGGTGAGGTTCAGTCGCGTCCACCCTACTGCGACACAGCCTTTGCCCAGTCTTCCTCATAGTATTCTTGGTGCCTGCGGTCGACCTGGTTGGCGGCTTTGCGGCCATAGCAGACGACTCGGGCTGGTAGCTGTCTGAGCTTGAGACGTCATTGCTATCTGCGGACTCATCGTCGGAAGGGGTGCCTCTATTATTACAAGGGCAAAAACTGAGGCTGCCAGGGGGTGGAGTCTCAGGTTCCCCCTCAGCGCGATGGGCACAGAAGAGCAGTTCCATTGGCTCACTTGGTGGATTCATTGCCCACCAGATGTGGACATGCCTGCTATTGGCGATTGTGATCATTTCACCAGGCGGCAGCTGCTCCTCAGGATCGTCAAACAGCAAACGTCCTCCCCGTCCGGTCGCACCAATTAGGAGACGATATCCGACCCCCCTTGCCAAGACCCAGTTCTGGTTTGCGAGCAGGTTCTCAAAGGTAGGTTCAGTCAGCTCCATCTAGTAAACGTGGTAACTGGTTTGCCACTAGATCTTGTCCAATCCGGTGGGGAGTGGGCTGTCTGGGCAGACTACGGATGGCTCATCTACCCAGACACGAACAGAGCGCGGGCTGGTGTGACCTGTAGGAGCCATATTAGCATATATTGTACATATTCAATGCGGACTGTTTAAGGTAACTTATGATCATTTCCGGCAGCCACAGGGGCGGTAACACTGGAGGGTGCAGCTGGTAGTACCCTCAACAGGTCTGTCAAGGTTAGCTGATGTTTTTTTACTACGTCCTTGAGCAAAAATTCAAGGCATTTGATAAAACGTTGTCCCTGGCCTGAGGCTGCTTCCCAGAGTGCTGCCCTTTGTGTAATGGGTGCGATGATAAGAGCATGTACCTGAATGGCCGCCCATTGGGCACCAGTACTCCGCCTCCAGCATGGCATCTTGTCTTCCTCCATTTTATGTTTCTTAGCATTCCGCCAGGCTCTGAACTCCAGACCAAAGGTTTTCAGGTGGGGGAAGCCGGAGACGTACTTACACCAGCTGATATCACCATCGTTTTGATGGCCGCGTGAATTTGGCTAGGCGAGTCCAACTTTCGAGGCCATTGCAATCGTGGTCGGGGGTGGTGGTTGTTAGATCTGAAAGTGTTTTTTGATTTTCTAAAAATGATCTTCCAGCGAATGAAAGATGTCTGCTAGTAGAGGCTAGTAGCGTTGACGATGAGGGGAAAATCGTCTATGCTAGAAATGAAAATGTAAATGAAGTGGGTCTATCGGACGATAAAGAGTGATAAAGGGAGTTCTCCAGATGAAAAATGGCTGCAAGAAGGTTGTTAGCTAAGTAATGCAAATGGATAATACTGAATCGAGCTGAGGATATACTAGTAATAGTGCGGATGAATGAGAGGTTGTGTAGAGCTTTGTGGGTCTTATCAGGATGGGTGAGCAGATCGTGAAGGATGTGTTTGTGATTTAGAAAAGGAGCATGGAGAGAGGATGGATAGGGGGGAATGGAGAGCTTATATAGGCTTCATGAGGACAGTTTAGAGGGGTTCATAGGATTGTACCCTGTACAAACTTGAAATATTGATATCTTGAATCTTGAACGTCACGTGATCTATGCATACAAAGACGAAAGCTTTGGATAAGGTTTTAAGCCGCAACAGAGCTGCAAAGGAGCCACTGACGATCCGCAACCTCAGGGCCAAGACCTAGCTAAACCACTCCAGGCCAGCACAATCTGGTTAGCAGTGAGAACTATGGCCTCAGCCTAAAACAGGTTTAGTTTCACAAGTTAACTGTAAATACTGGTTCACGACAGCTTGAACGTCCGGACCCGTCCCTCATCCTACTAAACAAACTTGAAGCCTCCCCAGATTCAATTCTTGAAAGAAATCTGCCTTTGGCTTTGAAAGACTAAATTAGCTGCAGTCCGTCTCCGCTTAACAGCTCACGCGTGTTCCGCTCCACCACTTGATGGACAAACATCATATACAAGCACGATAACCTCAAACACAATTAAGTGTCCTTATTGCAGGCGACGCTATCAACAGGCCGCTGCATGCGAAAGGAACCTTCAGACCATGCATCTTAATATCGTTCTATCCCTCCATGCAATTGCGGACCCAGCCTCATCGGGGCCGCCTGCTTTTCTACACAATGAAAACAGCAATCATAGCGACTCAGACTACGAATCTGATCACGGGTTGCAGATTCCAGATTGCAACCAAGTGAGTAGTGAGGGAGTTGATGATTGGTAGAACGATTCAGATACGGAGGATGTTTCCCACCCACCAGTCCGCCGGCGCCCTTCGAGTCTGGAAAACTTTACCGGTGCTGGTAGAGCACACAACGATCTCGCTGACTCTACAGAGCTGAATAAGGACTTGACGGATGACCCCTGTAGCCCATTCTTGTCTGAAGAGGACTTTAATTTGGCGAGCTGGTTACTCCGGAGCAAGGTAGCGAAGTCGCAGATCGACGTGTATTTTGCAGAAGGCCTGTGTGGGATGGATAGTGGATCGTTCCAGTCTGCATATACCTTGCGGTAAGACCTGGACGTACTGGACCCTTTTGGCGAGTACCTGGAATGGGCGGAAGCTGTTATCGATGACGGTCGGCATGCAACAACGTTCTATTATCGGAATATCAATAGCTGTATCGGCTACCTGATCCGCTAGGTCGCATATAAATCAGGTATAGTCTACGCACCTGTTCGGCAATCTGATTTGAGTGAGGAGCGCTTACACTCTGAGATGCATACAGCGGACTGGTAGTGGGATATAGAAGTATGGAATGTGTCCTCACAAGTTTCAAGTAGTGGGTGCTTCAAGTGGTAACAGTTCACTCCGTTGTTGGTTAGAAAGCTCTGCCCGCTGGGTTAACAGTGGTACCCATTATCGGATTGTCTGACCAGACTCATCTTCCAATATCTCTGGAGATAAGAAAGCCTGGCTGGTATACATGACGATCAGCAATATCCTTTCGCGGACGAGAAACAGCCCTATCAAGATGCCAAACCTGCTTCTGGCATTGCTTCCTGTGGCACCCAGGTTTACTGGTGATTTAGCCTGTGCCGATGAAACCCAGCGGTGGATGAACGCGGATGCCCTGCGTGCTCTCTTCGATCTTATCCTTGCACCATTACAAGAGGTGACCCAAGAAGGAACGGTATTGGATTATGCTGACACAAAACACGTCTTTGTTTTCACATCTTGTCAGCCTGGATTGCAGATCATGCTGAACATGCGGCCTTACATGGAATCAGCAGCAAGTCATGCCCAAAGTGTGAGGTTCCGTGCAAGGAACTCAGTAAGAATCCGCGGACGATGTATGAGACCCGCAACTACGTTCTATATTGAGAGAATGCCTTGGGGCATGAGTCTGCAGCAGTGGCCAGAATTGCAGAATACTTTCAGCAGGTATGTGTGAAAATAGGTAACAATGTATTCACAGGACTCGATCGGGTAAACCCCACCGACCTACAAAATCCAGACCTCTTATACAAATCTACCTCGGCTTATTCAAACATGTGATGGAATGGGTAGAAGGGTTCCTGAAAAAGTATAAACGACAGCAGGAATTCGACAATGCCTGGATAGGAATTCCGCCTTATCCCAGATTCAGTGTACCAACAAAGGCCTATCGTGAAGTCATACAATTGGAGGGAAAGGAAATGTGCAATCACGGCTGCTGCATTTCGGCCGTATTAGTGTCTGCATTGCGAAATTCAGACAGTTCTCAGCATCGCGATTTCAAGAGCGCTCTGAAGTGTGTTAGCGCACTGGTTAACTTCTCTGTCATGGCCCAATATCGCAGTCATACACCTAATACACTTTCCGACATGGAAGGGTATCTGCAGACATTTCAGCAGACGAAAGTTGTTTTTCTTGAGTTCTGTACCTTGAAGGCTACCTGTGCTGAGGCAAGTCATCAGGATCGGGAACTGAGGGAACTAATGGCGGATCAGCGTTCTAAAGAACCCCGCCACAGCACTGCCGCTAAACGCCATCGGCAGACCGATCAATAGTGGCTTGAAAGGTTAAATTAGCGAGCGGATTTGTTACGGTGCGAGAACCACTCCAACTTCTTCAAGATGCACTACCAGAGTCACTTTGCTTCCCATGTACAGTGTTTTATGTCCATATCGATGTATTCTACCGAAATTGGCGAGCTGGCATATAAGGAGCAGAATAAAGACGGCTACTGTAGGTCAAACAAGAATGACGCTGCCCGACAGATCTTTTCACAATATGGCCGCCAGCACGCTCTAGGAATGAGTTTGTAGACTATAGAAGAACTTTGGAAAGGTGAAGATGTGATCGTGATAGAAAATAGCGGGATGGGAATGCCGACTTCCTCGAGCCGGAGTGCATCTCCGTGAGTTCTTAAAGGCCGTACAAAGAATATCGGCACACTCTCTGAGCTATGCCGAGCCCACGACATCGATTATTGCAACATGATGGAGGAGATGCTACGTTTTATCAAGCAGACCGCAGTGGACAACCCTCGGCTGCCTGCGGACCCCACTGAACTAGGATCACTTCCTGTGGAGCGATTTACACAAATTGAAATTCCAGTTGCTGACTTTGAGGAAGCTGACAGGTTCCCTATCCACCGTGCTCGCTGCACTGGAGCAAAGGTATTCTGCAACGGCAATCCCAGAAACAATTGGGTATGGGTCCAGACTGGCGGAGAGGAGAGCTATGATGATTTGTGAGGACGTACGGTGGCGTGATTGTTACCACTTTTCAAGATAAGAAATATTCTAATTGAGGCCTGTTAGGCACAAACGACTCCCAAGAGGATTACATGACTTTCCAGGAGGAACTGCATGGATCTGAACCTCTACAGGCAATTACCCCCCAGCCGCCCCTGCGTTCGCCCTGGGAGTTGACAAAGGCACCTTGTGTAGTTGCTCGTCTGCTAAGAAAAACGAGTAATTGGAACACATCCCGTAACCCCGTATATGACGTTGCCACCGTCATGGTCTAAAGGTATAAGGTCACCTGGTCCGTCTTAGGGTCACGTGTGCAGCTCTAGGGTCCAGCAGGGTTTCTGGTTGAATGAGATATTTTCTACCAAGCGAGTTTGCATCTGCAAACCTTCTTGCAAGACGATAACAACGCCCCGATAGGGGGATTATTGCCGAACTTCCATGAAGAGGACTCTGTCTTGAAATAGCACATTGAACGGAAGAAATTGGTTAGTCGGATATATAGTTATGAGCGATATTATCCTATGAGCTTATCGGAAGACTGAGGTCACCGATGCATGGCGACATGAGCATTGATCACCTCATATATGGATAAAGGTCTACAGATCGGCAGACTCCCATTGGAAGATAGGACGCTATCATTCCACTAAATGGGCCAGGTGACTGACGACCAAAGGTGTGAGACTAAGTTCTTAGGGTCACACAGGGTTTGCACTTGTAAACTATAGTAGAAAGATCTAAGAAGTTGTAAAGTCGTGGGATCAAGGTCACAAGGTATAAATACCTGGGCAGTCCCCGGTCTTAGATAGAGCAACAAGCAATGGAGAAGAGATCTTATCAATATCATAAGTTTTTACTCAAAAATCTTTACCTACGAGCCTTCCTAAACAATCTCCATTTACGAAGATAGATTTAAGCCTAGTTCTATTCGCTTGCCCTTAGAATCGACTACCATTAACAAGGCCGCAGATGTCCATCGGCTGGCATTGGTACGCATACTCGATCCGATCAATGCTGGGAGATTTCACTTGGCATGCAGACATATACGAGTTGGCATACGGCTCACTGGTCGAGATATGCGAAACGTCGGTATAGGGGCAGTGATTGGACAGGTGCATGTTATTCCTAATGGAGAGAGGCAATGGATAGTGAATCATAGGATTGATCTGCGGATGTTTAATGAAATATATTAAAAATATTAAACTAATGTACACGATTATGTACAGAAATTATACGGCCGAATTGTAGCCGGACACGTAGTGTGGCAATAACCATACAAGATGTCAGGCTTCAATTCGCCCTTGTACGTAATATATGATCAACATAAATCTGCTGACTAATAATAAAATATTATAAAAACATACGGCCGAGCTGAAGCCGGACCCATAAGGTGGTTATCCCATACAAAGTGTCCGGCCTCAGCTCAGCCGTATGAGTACATGATCAATCTACTGACATTTAATGAAAAGTGAAACCATTCTATGTACTTGTTGTAGATAAACTGTGAATGCAATAGAAAGGCCATCATGAAACTGCGAAGAATAATACGCTAGCGAAAAGAGTCTACTAAGAGGTGCACGATGTTGTGCGAATATTAAAGAGTTAAGAAAATAAGAGTGGGGCGCGGACAACGAATGGAGCATTGTGGGATATTAGCGAACGGATCTCGGGCTCTGGAAGAAGAAAGGTGGCGAGAGCACTGCCAGATGATGAGAGTTTACCAAGGGTATGCATGAGGCCAGCAGACGAGAAGATAAGGTGGCGGACGATTGAGGGTTGCACCTGGAGCTAGGGAAGGAAATCGATACGTTGGGACACACCAGACGCAAGAGATGAAACGCGAAGAACGCCCGGAATATCAAGGCGCAGGTGAGGCATTGGGCGGAAGGCGTACGTCTGGAAGCGGGCTTTATCCGCCCAGAGTAAAGAGTATTTTTGCTGATGGATGGTACCAGTCATTCTGATCGTAGTTGACAAATATTTGAATATAGCCTCCCAGCACTTGGTTGACTCTTTCCGTTTGTCCATCAGTTTGAGCATGGTAAGCTGAGGACATCTTTCTTTTCATGCTTAATGTCTTGCATAAGGATTCCCAAAATTCTCCTGCAAACTTTGCGTTCTTGTCGGAAATGATTTCTGTTGGTAACGCATGAAGTTTCCAAACTTCTTTGATGAATGCATCGGCAACCTCTTTAGCAGTCACATTTTGTTCCAAGCCGATACAATGTGCCATTTTGGTGAACTGGTCGACTACAACCATGAACTGGCTGTATCTGCAGATTTGGGAAGTTGAGTGATAAAATCTACCTAGGTAGATGCCCAAGCAGCAAATATGACCTGTAGTGGTTGTACAGCTCACAGTGTGCATGTCTTGGTGCCTTAGCCTTTTGACACTCAGTACAGGATCGTACATTGTCATTTATCCAGTTCGCAATTCCTTTCCAGTAAAAGTCTCTTGGGATAATTTCCATGGTCTTTTCTTGACTGAAATGTCCTGCGATCTTAGAATTGTGACAGCTTTGTGCAATATATGTCTGCAGGTGTTCATTTTGAGGAACATATAGGCATTCTTTATAGAAGAGAATTACATCTGTTAGGGTCCATTGTTTCGATATTTCTTTGCCATCGTTCCGTAAACTTTCCAGTTCCTTCTTTCGGCGTTGCCAATCTGGATACTTATTTGCCATATCTTTCACCCGTTCCAAAAATTTTATCTCAAATTTCTTGACTTCGCAATTTGCAATTATTGCATTCGACATTAGTGTTTGTCCCTTAGTGCATATAGGGTGTGAGGTAATGTCTGTTGAGTCAAAATATTCGTGCTTTCAGTCAGAATGTAGGAAACATAATTGTGGTTGGTTTTCTTCCAACCGTATATCTGAACTGCCAAACCACTGGCTTGCTCGTTCAGTTTCAACTAACTCCATGACCTCATGAAGTTCTCTCTCATCAACCTTTTCTACTATCATCTGGGCTATGCAGTCTCCTGTGTGAACCTGAAAAGGATTGTCTGTAGTGTTGACTAGGAGAATCTTAACCTCTCCTCTATAGTCTGCATCCACTACTCCAGCTCCAATAGAAATACCATGCTTGACTGCCAATCCACTATGTGGTGCAATACGCGCATATTTCCCAATTGGTAATCCGATAGCCAATCCTGTCCCTATGAGCTCTTGCCCATTCACAGGAACTATGTTGTTTACGGTACTGTATAGGTCATGACCGGCGGCTAGCTTGGAACCTCGAGTCAGGATTCTTGCTTCCTGTTGAAGTCTTTTAATCCTTATCATATTGTTCCGTTCCTCTTGAGGCAACCGGTGTCCGAGGTGTTCAGAGTTTTCTTTGACCCATATAACTGAGACAACTAAGTTTCAGTTATTCTGGAGGTTTTCAAAGTTATGAGACTGAAGTATAGCCTGCTTAACATGCTCAGCTCCCTCCTCAGGGCGGTACTCTGGCCGCCTGCTTAAAGCATCCGGTTTGCCCCCTCTGGTTCCGGGTCGGTAAATGATTTTAAAGTTAAAATCAATGAGCTTCTTGACCCTGCAGATTTGTCTTGCCGACTAAGCCTTTGTGGTAAGGAAATATTGTAGGTTTTAATGATCAGTATATATTGTGAAAGATTCATCTGTCCCAGCAAGGTAGTGTCGCCATTCTTCTAATGCAAACAATATTGCCAACAATTCTTTGTCGTGAATGTCATAATTGCGTTCGGCAGGTCTCTACTTTCGAGAATAGAAAGCGGCAGGATATTGTTTTTTGTCCAAATATTGAGAAAGGACACATCCAAGTACGTAATGGCTGGCATCCGTTTCAACTACTGCTTCCCAGTCAGGATGGAAATGACATAATATCGAAACTTTGATGAACCTACGTTTGAGCTCCTAAAACCCTTGTAGTTACCTTTCACCCTAAGGAAAATCCTTCGGGTTTCCCTTAAGCAAATCAGTAATTGGCGCACATTGTGCGGAGAAATTCTTGATGAATCGCCGGTAGAAGTTGGCGAAGCCCATAAATATTTGAATTTCTTTTACTGCGGTACATGGTTTCTAGGTCTTGATTGATTCCACCTTTCGTTCACTCATAGTAACTCCTTCAACAGCCACAATATACCTCAGGAACTGCAATATTGTGACATACAAGGTGCTTTGTTTAACCGAGATGGCAATTCTGTATTCTCGCAGTTTTTCTAGGACCTTTCTAATCAATATGACATGATCCTTCTACGATTTAGAGTATATAAGTATATCATCAATGTATACTACCACTGCTTCATAAAGGAAGTCTTTCAGAATCATTGTCATTATTGATTGAAATGTGGCTGGTGTGTTACCAGGCCAAACTGCATGACATTATATTCTTATAAGCCGTATCGTGTGTGAAAAGCAGTTTTCTATTCATCGCCGTTTCGTATGCGGATCAGGTGGTAACCGTCCTTCAGATCTAGCTTAATAAAAATAGTCGCTCCTTCCACACAGTCGCGTAGTTCTGTCATCAGGGGTAGTAGATATTTATTGTAGATAGTAACTTTGTTTAGTCCTTGGTAGTCAATTACCAACCTAAGACGTCCATCTAGCTTCAGCACTAAAAGTATCGGTGCTCCAGCCAGTAATTTGCCGAGGGAAATCTTTCCTTATTTTAACATATCATCCAGATATCTTCACAGTGCTTTTAACTGTTTTCCTAAGAGGGGATAATCCGGTCCCAAAGGTGGTTGGAAATGTGGTTTGAGGTCAATAGCATGATCGAAGGTCTAATGCACCGGTAGTTTCGCTACTGTTGACGGGCAGAAAAGGTCTTTATAGTAAAGGTATTGCGTGGGTAGTATATCAAGGATTATTTCTTCCTCATCAACTACTCTTGCAATTCGTCCAATAACGACTGCTTCTGGATTTTCCAAAACCTGCTCATCCCACTCAATTGATATTCCTTTATCCTCCAGTAAGAGGTGAAGCTGACATCCCAGAGCTTCAAACCTCCTACTTTCTGGGCCTTGAAATTCCATTATAGGATATTCATTATTCCACCACCCAAATGGAATTATCATTCCATAATCCTGTCGGTGTGATCTCGCACACAATCTTTGATAAATGTTTATTTTTCCCAATTTCCAGCTAAAGGGGAAGGGTGAAATCCCTTCTGGGAGAAAGTTCGTCTCTAGTAAAACCCAAATAGGGTATCGGATCCTCACGAGACTTATAAGGAATATTCAATTCCTTGATTAAATTTTTGTGTATAACAAATATATTGGATCCAGAGTCTAATAAGAGTCTTATGCGATATCTTTTCTTATAAACATAGATATGTGCAGTTCCTTCCGGACATTGGTAGTGTTTTAGGTCTTCGTATTTGAGCTTCTGTCGCCTATGCGATGTTCTTATATTCGTTCGTCCTCGCTTAGAAGACATTATGGTTTTATACCTTGGGTGTTGGTTACAAGGCCAGCATTGATTCGACCATAGAGGTATTCTCAGACAAATTAAATAAATAGTGAATTATTAAGATTCTGGGTGGCCCACTACGAGCGGTCTTTATCCCTTGCCAAGGGGCTCCCAAAAAATTAAAACCACCGTCAATAGGGGAGAGACCAGCATAACGCCATAAAAATGCAAAAAGTAAAAAATTATACTTCTCTGTCTTTCCTGTAGGATAATTCCCTAAAGGAGTAATAATTTCTGAAAATATATTTTATTTCCGAAAAGAGCAAAAAAGTTCCGAAATTAATAACCTTTTCCAAATTTGGATTATTTGCTCCAGATGTGGAAATAATTTCGAAATATGCAGTTGCCAATTATCACTATAAGAGTTATCGTATAACTCTTATTATTAGGTTGAAGTGCAAGACATTTTTGACCATTACCATAATTAGTGTTGTCTTTGGTTGTTATAGTGATCTGATTTGTTCTTGTTGTCAAGGTTATTATCATAATATAGTCAGGTAACTGAGTCTATATCAAGAGGTTTGCCAGAAGACTTTACAGCTGTTCAGCTATGGTCTAGTGGTAAAATGAGTCTGGCCCGTTCGTTTTGTCCGCAGGGTCCTGCGTTCAATCCACCCGTCTGGCGGATTAAACAACGGTAATTTGGACCGCAGGCAATTAGGGCCATAGTGTACCGGGGGGTTACCCCTGCTACTGCCCAGTACTTCCCAACTATATAAAAACGGGAAGCACATCCAAGTGCCTAAAAAGGAGATCCTTCTTCCGAAAAAGTAAAAAGTAGGAACCTAAAATATCAACCATTTTGAGGAAAAATAAAATTAGCAAGATCTCCCTGACGGGGAACGTCTCATCCTTAGGTCCCCTGAATCCAAATTGTTGAAGCACTCTACAGAACCTCATTGAGGTTCCAGGCAATGATGGTTCTCAACATGCAAACATGGACCTGCATGCTAATTTTTTTAAAGAATTGTTGAATTCTTTTATCGTTAGTAACCTTGAGCACCGTGGACAAGAGGGTTCGCAGTTTCGATTTCGGACGCTATTGCTAGTACCCCGAATACCCATTCGACGCCACTATTGGTGCCATTATTACGACATTTCTGAGGTCGATACTTCCCATAACCCACGTGCTAGTTCGCTTTGTATTTGGTTCACCTTTGGCCGTGATGTTCTTACAGCAAGAGCAGCTGTCGTTGATTTGCAGGAAAATTTCGGTCGGTCCTTGGTTGGTTGCTTACCCAAGGCTCTTGCTACCACTATGTCCTTTCGACATTTTTGCCAGTTGTGTTTGTTGAGGCCACAGCGGGTTCAAGGCTTTTCTGCCACTCATTTATCAACATCTTAAGGGATTCCATTGTGAGCATTCTTCCATTCAGTATGCTCGTCTTAGTTATTATTACCCCATTTCACTTCCCATAGATTGGCCTTTACTGTCTTCTATTGTGATGGATTGTTTTTTTGCTTCTAGTTTTTTTTTTTTTTTAATTCCTATATTCTCTGTTAACGTACAGGAACCTGCATAAAGTGCTAGCTATGGCAAAAACGAAACGTCAATCTCAAACAAACAAACAAAAGAAATATCAAAAGCCTATCTGCTAGTCGTAACGATACCGTCACTGCTCCCACAATGGAGGCTTATCAAATAAGGAAAGAAAATAATAAAATTCCAAACAAAGTAAGGAAAATCATAATAACATGAAAGAATCAGGTAAGTAGAGGAGGGCAGCCAAGCTGTCCTAGGGTGAGGGTGACCTAGCGGCCGGCATACAGGGGGGGAAGCCAGTTGCAGAATCCAGGATGTAGGCATGAAGGGCCTGTAGAGGGTCCACTGAGGACCAGATGGGGGAGCTAGGGCCGAGGCCGCCAATGCCAGGGAGGTGGCGGAGGCGGATAGATGCCTTAGCAGGACATTGAAGGATTGCGTGGACCATGGTCTCTTCATCCTCCTCGCAGTAGGGGTAGAGGGGGATGGGATCGGGGTCGTCCCAGGTGGAGTGGGCAGCCAGGTAGCTTTTACCGGACCTCATTTGGTGTATCCTGCCAGCCGCAAACTTGTCAAGTCCCATCAAGGGGTGAGGGGACAGGCGAAGGGCATAACGGTAGTAAAGTGGAGGTGGGGCATGTAGGGTCCAATCTTTGAGGAGGAGAGCCTTACAGGCTTTTTTGAGAAAGGGGTAGTTCCTAGATGTTGGTTCAGGAGGGAGGACGTCTGCGGGGAGCAGGTGTGGTGCGACCAGAGGGAAGATCCACACAGTGGGGATAATGGTGAGTAGGGTATGGCAGAAGGAGTCAATTGGAAGATGTCGCCTAGGCGAGTGGGACGGTTTGTACTTGTCCCAAGAGAAGGGGGTGTAGTCCTGTTTGAGACCTCGAAGTGTGAGGCGCGGACCCAGCCTGGTGTTGGAGTGGTCAGAGATGGGAAAGGAGGGTGGTAACCTAACACCGGCAGGATTGATGAGGGGAGAGGAGCAGGCAAGGCGAAGGGCTGCCATGCGCTTCCTGTGTGGCAGGAGTGAGGAGATTGGAGCCAGGCAGGCCTCACAGTTGAGTATCGAGATGGGGGTAGAGGAGAAGCAGTTGGTGACCAACCGGAGGACTCTATTCCACAGCGTGGTCATCTTGTCCAGTGTTGCCTGAGTTGGTGAGAATAGGTCAGTGCCATATGTGAGGATTGGGGGAATCAGTCCTGCTGCGAGGCGGCGTGCCATGTAGGGGGAGAGGCCTAGGCCTGGTGGGGAGAGTTGTTTGATGGTGGAGAAGGCAGCCAGAGGGAAGGCGACCCTCTTGATGAACTGGGTGGTTGTTTCCATGGTTGGTGTGTGTTAAGGGTAGCTGATTCTAAGGGCAAGCGAATCAAACTAGGCTTAAATCTTTCTTCGTAAACGGAGATTGTCTAGGAAGGCTCGTAGGTAAAGATTTTGAGTACAACTTATGGTATTGATAAGATCTCTTCTCCGTTGCTTGGTGGCTAAAGCTCGGGAGGAACTTCGATATTGATATCCCGCGTCTGAGTGTTCGCAGACTACAATAGGTTTACACATAAACTGGTATATTTTTCCAAACCTTTGTCTCTTAATCCAAGAGCGAACCCGCTTTGACCCTGAAACTTTCTCTTCCCGCACACAGCTAATGGTATGATCAGAGCTCCCGACTTCTCTGAGGGTGTGGACCCCCTTAGTCTGAGTTGTCAACCTTCTTTCTGCTGTCAGGATATGATCGTCCAGTTTGGAACGTACCAATAACTTCTAAGAACTCCAAGGGGCCAGCTTGGTTGTTGGCCGAATCTGCTACATGCCGTCTTATCCAGCTCTGCAGAGGGCTTTCAGGATGACTAGTGTTCACGATCGGGCCAATACCTTCTCGTCTTCACTGCCTCTCCTTATCAACTTGTTCCGATAGGTCCATTGACCTTTTAGGCATCACGGGGGCGTCAGCGTACTCTCGGTGTGTGTCGGAGTAGCCTACTTCATTTGCACATTCATACCCATATGCGACTACCCGGGCTCTCTTAACTTCATCAGGGTGTAACTACGCGAGTTCTTGACGGAATCGCTTCGTTCCACTTGCTAGACGTAGCCAGAGAGGCCCTCTCACATACCAGGCGGACAGCATCCGGTCGGACGGACGGCGACGACGTATACGGGGTTACAAGATGTGTTCCAATTTCTTGTTTTTCTTAGTAAACGATCAACTGCATAAGGTGCCAGTGTCGACTCCCAGGGTGAACGCCGGGGCCGCAGGGGGGTAATTACCTGTGGAGGTTCAGATTCATGCAGTCCTTTCTGAAAAGTCATATAATCCTCTTGGGAGTCGTTTGTGCCTAACAGTGTGAACCAGTACCCAAGCCAGTGTACTGAAGAGGACTGGGAGAAAAGGGACCTTGTTAGCCCAATTGGGGATGTGGTGATTGGGGTGCGGTCCTTCAGGGTGCGCCAGTGGATGAGTTCAGTCTTGTGGACTGAAAAGGAGACCCTTAGCTTGGCTGCCCTGTAAGTAAGTAAAGAAAACACATGTTGATGAAGCGGAATGTTCCTCCTGTAAGAAGCAGAAGAAACAGTAATAGAAAAATCATCAATATAGGAGAAAATAACCCCTTGGGGTATAAAAAAATGCAATCGTGAAACTTAAATCACAAACAACAATGGAGAAATGGGGAACCCTTGAGGGGTCCCTACAGAAACAGGTGAGAATACTGCCTGCGACCCTTGAAAAAGCAGGCGGCACTGGCGGTCGGTGAGGAAGGAGCGAACCCAAGAGGTCATATATCTGGGGATCCCCCTAGAGCGGAGAAGTTGTGTGAGTAAGGAGGCACAGATGTTATCGAAGCCTCCCTTGATATCCAGGAAGAGGGAGGAGACTTTCTTATTGGGGTGTAGGCGAGAACGGACCTCTTGGGAGAGGGCAGCGTAGGCATCGAAGGTGCTGAGCCCGGGAAGTGAGCCGCATTGGTTTGGATCAATCAGGCCGACTGATCTGGCCATAGGGGCCAGGCGGCATGCCATTATCCTCTCCAATAGGTTGGAGACGGTTTCCAGGAGAACAATAATGCGGAATGAGGCAGGGGAGGAGTAGTCGGCTTTGCCTGGTTTAGGGAGGACGACCGCATTAGCTCTCTTTAGGGGGAGCGGATGATATCCAAGTAGCATGAGGGGGCCTAGTAAGTCGCGAAGGATGGAGGAGTTGGTGGAGTGGACCCTCTTCCAGACCTTGTAAGGGATCTGGTCTGGTCCTGGGGCGAAGGTGTTGGAGGACTTCCTAAGTGCATGGGAAATTTCTTCTGAGAGGAGAGGAGTAGCTTCGCTGTCATAGCGTAGGAAGGAGGGGGAAGGAATAGGAGGCTTGCGCGGGATAAGGTGGTGCAGGAGGGAGGTGTTAATTTCAACAGGAGTATCAGCTTCGGGGAAGGAGGGGAACCTCTCCGGCTGTCGCCCATAGGCGAGGCGTCTTGCTGTCCACACTGACTTGGTGTTGACATTGGCCAAGAGTTCCTTCTAGTGGGATGACTTAGCTATTTTAATGGCTTTGAAGTAGGTGTTGCCGTGCAGGCGACAAAGTGCCAATGTCTCGGGGGTGTGGTGGTGGCGGTGAGCCCTGGAAGTACAGTGGAAGGCCTGCCTTAGGTGGGTCAGTTCCTGGTTCCACCAGGGTTTGGCGTGAATGGACCGGCGTTTAGATGGAGTGTGGCTTTTCTGCAGTGCGGTGATGGTGCCCAGGTGCCTGGCAAGCCATTCGTCTACTAAAGAATCAGTGAGGTATGTTGGGGGAGCAGGGATCTTTTGGGCCTTGAGTAGGGGGTTGAGAGTGTCCCAGTTAGTCTTGGACCAGGCAAGAGATGGGAGGGCAACCATGAGAAGGGGGGCCGTGAAGCTAAGGTTTAGGAGTAGGTGGTCTGAGCCAGTGGATTGGGCACTTGCATCCCATGTGCTGAAAAAGGGGAGAAGATGGTCATTCACGAATGCTAGGTCGAGAACAGCAGGCCGTGAGTTGTTGTCAAAAGGGAACCGTGTATAGACCCCAGGAGTGTTGAGCAGGTGGAAGCCTAGCTCCGAGCTGAGTTCAAACTACGGTGAGGATACTGCATATTCATTAGAGGAGACCAGAAGTAAAGGGTCTGCAGTGGGGTGGTGGATGTTGAAGTCACCCACAACAAGTGTGGGGAAGGTATGGGATTTGAAGGCATCTTGTGGGGTGACAGTGCGTATCCTAGAAGATGTGCCATTAGTGGAGTAAAGGTTATATATTCTAAACCTGTTGTAGTTAGAGTGAAATAACCCATAGGGGGAAAAAATATCAACTGCCATCAAATCGGGGTGGTTGTAGAAACAGGAGAGTAGGGCATAACTCTGTAGGAGCTCTGTGAGAACATAGGTGGCAACCTTAGGAGGGGTGCCAGGGACTGGAGGGGGGTAGAAGGCCTTAAAGCCTGCAAAACTAGGGAGTTGGTTGCGGTATACAGGCAGGTCTTGGAGAAGAACCACCTGTGGAGATGTGGGACAAGTTCTAAAACTATTAAAAAGGGAAAGAAACACACTCCAGCTTCCGAGGCAGTTGTGTTGGATAAAGGAAAGTTGCTTAAGTGAGGAAGGCTGTGGAGTTCAGTCAGGACCAGCCAGGGCGGTGTTTGGTAGCACACTCATTAATCAGATGTATTAAGGGGGGGAGGGGTTTTTGCTTCTAGTTGGTGTATCCTTGTTTTATATTCACTCCTTTACCAGTATCATCTCGCTTTCCTTTGGGTGATCCACGGTTTGAGGGTACTCCTTGGATAATTTGCGCAGTTCCAGAAATTCCTGCTCTTGTCTACGAACTATCCGTATAGTTTTCATCCATTCCTCATCGGAGTAGAACTCCAGATGGGATAAGTGGTGAAGAATATCATCTGGAAGTTTACTTTCCACCCGTACCCTCCATCAAATTCCTATGAGACTGGCCTTGATGATGAGATTTTCGAGAAGTAGATCCTAGGTGTCGATTTTTCCCTTATAGACTACCTTAGTCATTTCATCTAGGGCTTGTCTTTCCTCCTCGATGCCAATATATCGCTTTGCAATTTCTTGTCGTAAGCGTCCCCATGTGGAATAGTCTGAGTCCTAGGTATTTCAACATAATCCACCCATTACCTTCCAGTATTTCTCCGAGAAGGGTGCTATTTTATTCCCCTTTTTTTCCCCAATGCAAAAACTATTCGGTGTGCATGATTTTCACACTGTGTAGGATGGCGATCAAAGTAGTCTTCACAGGCTGTCAACCAGTTTCGAACATCCTGGTTGTTGGTTCCTTCGAAGAAATAGGGTGGTTCCACTAATAGCTTTGCTAGTGGTGAGAGTCCACCGATACGGTATAAGAAAGCCATAGTTAACATGTCCTCAAGTACATCCTTCATGGGAATAGATGGTAAACAGGGAGTGCGTTCCGGCCTGCTACCCTTTCTTCCCCGTCCATCCTCACCTTTCCTATTGGACCCATCATCATCTGGGTCAGGGGCATCACCAAGGTGTTAGGCACCAATGACTGCTAAGAGGATTATAGGACTTTTTCATGAGGAACTGCCTTAATCTGAACCTCTACAGGCAATTACCCACATGCGGCCCCTGCATTCGCCCTGGGAGTCGACACTGGCACCTTGTGCAGTTGCTCGTATACTAATCAAAACGAGAAATCGGAAACCATCCTGTAATCACGTATACGTCGTCACCGTTGGTCCGACCGGGTGCGGGCCGCAGGGTATATGAGAGGGCCTCTCTGGCTACGTCTGGGAAGTGGAACGAAGCGATTCCGTAAAGAACTCGCAGAGTTACACCCAGTTGAAGTTAAGGGAGCCCTTGAAGTCCTAGATGGGTATGAAGGTGCAATTAAAGTAGGCTACTCCGATACACACCCAGAGTACGCTGATGCCCCCGTGATGCCTATAAGGTCAATGAACCTATCGGAACAAGTTGATAAGGAGAGGCAGTGAAGACGTGAAGGTATTGGCCCAATCGTGAAGACTAGTCATCCTGAAAGCCAGCAGCAGTGCCGGATAAGACAGCACAAAGTAGATTCGGCCAACAACCAAGCTGGCCCTTAGGAGTTCTAAGAGGTTATTGGTACATTCCAAACTGGGCGTCCATATCTTAACAGCCGAAAGAAGGTTCACAACCGAGACAGAGTGGGTCCACACTCTCAGAGAGGTCAGGAGCTCTGATCATACCATTAGCTGTATGGGGGAAGAGAAAGTTTCAGGGTCAAAGCAGGTTCGCTCCCGGATTAAGAAACGAAGGTTGGGAAGAAAATACCTGTTTATATGTAAACAAGTTGTAGCCCGCGAACACTCAGACGCGGGATATAAATATCGAAGTGCCTCCCGAGCTTTAGCCATCTCCTAGCAACAGAGAAGAGATCTTATCAATACCATAAGTTTTTACACTAAAATCTTTACTTACGAGCCTTCCTAGACAATCTCCGTTTACAAAGAAAGATTTAAGCCTAGTTCGATTTGCTTGCCCTTAGAATCGACTACCCTTATCAGTATATTGACATTTCTCCTTGTTACCAAGCTCTTTACATGACTACAGAACACCTCCTAGTCATACCTCAGGAATCACATAAGCTCACAGCTGATTCCACGCTCCTTCTTCACCGATCCCATACTCGTCCCGACTGAATCAGATTTCCAAGAAATCTACAAACACTTTTACGGTCCCACCTTCCTGTGCAAGCCATTTCAAGACTACGATACTGAAGAAGAAGGAACCTGCAGTTCTTTCAGCTTTACCCCCCCCTCCTTCAACACATCTCTAGGGAGACTAGGAAAACATCCTGAGTCCCAATAAAATGAGATGGTACGACAATTGACTGTCGACACAGACCAAGACATGTCTGAGATAGAAGAAGTTTCTCTGGTTGGAAGCGACCATGCACCTGGACGCTCCAGTTTACCTTTGGCATTCCACCACCTGTCACACCCAAGTGGAGTCAGAAAGTCAGCCCCTGAAGCTCGATCAAGCACTCCCGGTCTCCCCAAAGCCAGAAATCCAGTTATGGAAAGATTAGCGGAACGCATAGGCCAGATAATCAGCTACTTTGACTGTACCCTCCAGGAATCAGTTGATGTGCAACATTTGGCCTATTGTGAACTATCTGGTGAAGCTCAGGATCATGGAAATCAACTGTAGCACCATGCTGAACGTATAACCCATGTGGAACATATCATAGGCGAAGAGTTGAAATAAGTCAATTCGGGACTTGAAATGTTAGCAAATGAAACTGCCGCACTTCAAGATGCAACCACCTAACGGTTGGAGGCAAAGTTGTGGACAAAGCAAGAACGGGCTGCACACCATGAAGCGGTAACAACCCAACTTCATGTTAACATTGGGACACCTGGAAAAGAGTCGCTTGATCGAGACTGTCAACTAGAACAGGCGTTGGCCAGGCAAAATGCAGAACTCCTTCGCAGACCAGTGGCTGCATAAAAAGAACATGAGCGGCCCAGAGAGGAGTTACGAGGACTTCACCAGTGCCTCGAACAATAGCGGGCAGAAAGCGAGTCCTATGAAGTCAGGCAGAATGCCCCATCCGAGCCCCTAAATCGAATGTTGGCTTGGATGAATGAAACTTTGGTGCAACTACAAGTTGCAAGGAACCCAGCAAGCGTGTGGGAAACAGTGGCACCACAGCCAGTGGAAAATCCGGGCCAGGAAAAACGAACCAGAGCCGATAGCGGAGAAGAGTTCCAGTTCATTCCCCGTTGAGGCAAGGTCAAAGCCGGGAATCGTGGAGATGGAGACGTAAATGGCGTAAAGGAACCACCACCGCCCCCTCCGGCGAATGCACCCAACCCAGTAGATGATGACCCTGAGTCAGAAGACGGAGGTGGTGAGCCATCACGAAGACCCTTGCCTCGCCGTAGGTTCGATTCCGAAGGAGACGCATGGGTCGACTGACTAGGGCACGCATTGTCAAGGACCAACCGCCGGCAGGCGGATCCACCTTTCAAGTTCAAGAATAAGCCTACTCAGGATGTGCGAGTATGGTTACCAAATTACAAGGATTACTTGTGGAGAAACCCATGGCAATAGGAAAACGATGAAGAACGAATCAAGTATGCATTAGGAAGAATGGAAGGGACTGAGGCGGCACCTTTCTCGATAAGATATCGTAAGAAAATGACTAGGGAGCTCAGATTCCCAAAACATGAGGGTTACGAGTTCTGGGTCACCTTCCGGGCCGAAGTTACAGAATGATTCTCTGTACTGCACAAGGCACAAAAAGCCTTAGCCGAGATGGAGAAGGTAAGGTATACAGGGGATATAGGAAAGTATCTCGTTACAATGGAAACCCACAACATCGAACCAGAAGTATCCGGCATCGCTTGGAGAACTATAATTCAGCTGCAACTTCCTATTGAAACCATGCGTACGCTATCACATGAAAATGATGACTTGGATAGCGAATGGATAAAGGCAGTCCGCAGGGTTACCAAAGCGGAATAATCATTCGAGGAACAACAAGGGCTATTCAGAAAAAATGACCCGGGAAAAAGTGACTCCAAGAAAAGAAAACGGAAGGAGGAACCTAAATCAGGCAAGACCACTGCGGGATATAAAAAATGCAAAACCTATACGGCAGCTGAAGGAGCCGCCTACAAATTGAAAAAACAAGCGGAAAACGGGAAAAAAGCCCCCACTGAAGGAAAGGTTGAGCACACAAATTGGGTTGAAGCTCATAAAGGAATGCCTAAGGACAAAATTGTAGAGCGAAAGAGAGCCAATCAATGCACCCATTGCACGTTAGCTAACCATACTGGGAAGTTCTGCAGGAAACTGGTCCAGGTATCAGTTATAGGACAAAAACAGGGAAATTTCAAACCCCAATATCGGCGACCCCTGATAACGAAAGTCCAAACTGCACCCACACCCAGGGTGAAGCAAGTCAACCAGCTCAGAATTTGGAAACTAAATGACATGGATGAAACCTAAAAACAGGTTTTGAGGCTCCGGTTGCAACGGCAACCGGGTACTCGGTTATGGACCCCTTACCGAAACCGAAAAGAACAAGGGGGCACGACCTCTGCAAGGTCCTACTAGCAGGTATTCTGTGCTTCTCCATGGAAAACTCAAAACCAAAACGAGAGACAGGAAAAGCAATCCAGACCTACGGGAGTATCGCTGACCTAAGCATGACAGGCGAAAAAGAAGGGATTACCTTGGACGGCGGCTTGTGGTGGTCCGGGACTAACTCTGGGAACCTGAAACTCCAAAGGAAGAAAGCCTAGCGCCACATTTGATGTATATTGGACCTCTGTGCGGAAGACGGTCAACTAAACCCGCATCCTTATAAAGCCCTAAATCCTTCCACGATATACAAGGAAGAGTGGACAGACCAGTGCTGACTAGGGACTTCTTAAGAATGACTAGGGGAAATCAGTCAAGCCTGGATCATGAGAAGCCTTCCAGGAACGAAATATATAACAGGTCGGCTGGACAACAGAATAGTTGGAGAAACGGAACAGGATTCAGGACATCAAGAAAAATGAAGTGGAAGAGAATGAGGAACATCAGCTACCTAGTCCACATGCTAAATGGAGCGGGGTAAATCCGTCCCAAACCTGGACTCCAGCTTTCTAGACAGGATAGGCACGAGGGACTCATGGGGTAAACGAGGCGATGCGCGAAGAATCCCCTGAATTCAACCTAAGGATACGAGTTCAGCTCCATTTGGGCATGGCAAAAGGCAGGTGTATGGGAACCCTTCGGCAAGGGGTAAAGAGCGCTAGTAGTGGGCTGCCCAGTACAGCAAAGACAGAGATTTTAGTTTGTCTGAGGAGGCTTAAATAGCCGAAACCGTGCGGGCATGGTAACAAAGACCCTAAGTTACCAAAACAACGAAAATGTCATACAAAAGACCTGCACAGGCCCCTAGCTGCCCTAATAAAAGAATAAAGCAGAAGCACCTGCCACGCCTTATTATTCATGGCCAGAAGGCATGGCAACCATTGAAGCCAATGGAGAACGGATCCCGATTCGTGTTCTATTGGACTCAGGATCTAATATATTCCTAATTAACCCTAGAGCTGGTTAATAAACATCTCCTACCATACCACACACTCACAAATAGCTTGGACATTTACACCTGTGAAGAAACCACAGCACCAAATGGGGGAAAACACTACACACATCCTATTGTCTTAGAGATCGGGAACAACCTACACCGACTTCAAATTTCTTACGAAATTGCCAATGCTGGCAAATATGACCTTATCATCCCCTTTGGATGGTGGAATTTAGAACATCCCATAAGGCACATCGAGGATGTGCAAAAATGAACATTTAAAGACGAGATATATCAAAGTCACGTTAATATTGAAGGCATACACCTGAGATTTGAATAGGACGAGACCGTAGCATATGAGCCAGAAGCACGATATATTGGAAGAATCGAAATAGCACCCATTCCAGAGGCAAAGAAGATCCTGCAAATACCTCTGGAATACCATGAATTCAAGAGGGATTTTGCACCAGAAACAGTAGAGAAACTGGCCGGAAAAAGAACGTTTAACAACGCTATTGACTTGATACGTAGCGCTATACCGCCTTGGGGCCCGTTATATCCTATGTCAGTCCACCAGCTGGATTTGCTTCGCAAATACCTACAGAAAATGCAGGATCAAGGGACAATCGGGGAGAGCAAATCTCCTGCTGGGGCTCCAATTCTATTTGTCCACAAACCTGACGGTTCAATGAGGCTATGTGTGGACTACCGACAGTTGAATAAGCTAACGATGGCCAACAAATATCCGCTACCCCTATTGAGCGAGCTCCGTGACCGGGTGGCTGGGGCCCAAATATTCACTAAGCTCAACTTAAAAGATGGCTATCACCTCCAAAGAATAAAAGAAGGAGATGAGTGGAAAACAGCATTCTGGACCCGATATGGCCACTTTGAATATAATGTAATGCCATTAGGGCTGGTAAATACGCAGGCCACATTCCAGGCCATGATAAATAAAATTCTTTGTGAATTTTTAGATCATGGAGTGGTGGTCTACCTAGACGATATCCTAATTTACTCCAAGACAGAGAAAGAACATGTCGACTTGGTCAAGAAGGTACTCTCTCGCTTGGAAGAATATGATCTATTGGTATCGACCACCGAGTCAGTTTTTGATGTCAAGTTAGTGGAGTTTTTGGGTTATAGTGGGGCAATTGATGGAGTCACCATCAGTGAAAGAAAGGTCGAGAGCATACAAAATTGGAAGGCACCAACCACGGTCAAGGAGGTGTAAATATTCATTGGCTTTGCCAATTTTTACAGACGTTTCATTAAAGATTTCTCCAAAATCTGCTCTCCAATAACCAAAACCTTAAAGGGCGACCCCAGAAAAATCAGCTAGGGACCAGAACAAGATAGGGTATTTGAAGACCTCAAGAAAAGATTCATCTCCGCCCCTATACTCAGTCATTTCTACCCTGCCAGAGAAACAATTGTGGAAACAGATGCTACCGATTTTGCACTAGGCTGTGTCCTCTCATAGTTTAAAGACCAAATGCTACATCTAGTGGCTTTCCACTAACAGAAGCTGAGCCCAGCAGAGCGAAATTATGAGATCTATGAGAAGGAACTATTGGCGATTCTGGAAGCATTTAAAGAGTGGAAACAGTACCTGCTCGGAGCAGAAAAACCAATGACTGCCTACCCTGATCACCAGAATCTACAGCACTTCCTTACAACTAAGGTATGGAACCCACGGCAGATATGATGGGCTCAGCAACTGGCGAACTACAATTTCAAGATTGTCTACCGGCCGGGAAAATGAGGCAGAAAGCCGGACGCACTAAGCCGAAGGCCGGAGTACCATCCCGAGGAGGGAGCTGCGTATAGCAAACAGTCAATATTCAAGCCTTCTCACTTCCAAATCACACTGGTGCAGTTAAATCAGCCAGAGAGGCAGGAAAGAATAATTGGCACAGAGTCTACAGACTTCTTGCGAATAAAATTGCTAATTCCAAAAGCACGAATGCCTACTAAAGGGTCCCGACTAGCAGCCGGACACGACCTGTACGCAATAGAGGACTTTATAATTCCGGGCAAAGGACAAAGGTTGGTGCAAACTGGGATATCCGTCGGATTACCAAAAGGAACATACACACGGTTGGCACCATACAGTGGAATAGCGGCCAAATTTGGGATCAGCATTTGCAGAGGAGTAATCGACACTGATTTCACCGGAAAAGTCAAGGTGATCATAATCAACAATGGAAACCAGGATTGCCCGGTTCGCAAAGGGGACCGAATGGTACAAATAATCATTAAGAACATACAGAAGGCTGAAGCGATAGAAGTTGACAGACTATGAGAAACTGCAAGGGGCAAAGGCGGATTTGGAAGTACGGATGTATCACACAGACGATCAGCTGCAACAAAGACCCAGGGACTGGTTGCATACTTGCAAGTGGACCAGGCTGAAAATGAGTTTCTTAATGAAATAGACTATCAAGCAAGACAAGACAAAGGGATACTCCTAATGTCTAATGGTATAAAGTCTAAGGTCGATATTAGGAAATATGACCAGACATTATTAAAAACCATCAAAGAGGCAGGCCAGAACAATCAAGACTGGCAGGAACGCAAGCAAGAATTGGAAACGTTAACCAATGAATGCAAACCATTACCAAGTCACTGGGCAGTAACTGAAGGACTGATATACTATAAGAATCGCTCACACATTCAAGAAAACGAACAGCTGCAGACAACTATAGCCAAAGGTTGCCACGACTCTTAGGTAGCTGGACACTTTGGACTGGAGAAGACTCTGGAAATTGTTACCAGAGACTTTTATTGGAGAGGGCTGACAGTGCGGATAAATGACTAAGTACGGTCATGCGACGAATGTCATTATAATAAATTCCCACGACATGCACGGTTCGGTCTGCTGCAGCCTCTAGAAGTCCCGTTCGCAGCATGGTCATCCATATCGACTGACTTCATCACACATCCACCAGAATCACAAGGAAGAACACGTATTATCGTAGTCGTGGATCGGTATACAAAGATGGCTCACTTCATAGGTCTGGAAAGTAATGCAACTGCAAAAGAGGTTGCAAACGTATTCTTGAGGGAAGTCTGGAAGCTACATGGACTTCCATCTGAAATTAAATCCAACATGGATTCAAAGTTCTCTGGAGAATTCTGGGAATCCCTATGCAAAAGCTTAGTGATAAAACGAAAGATGTCAACTGCATACCACCCGCAGAATGATGGACAAACAGAGAGGACCAACCAAGTGCTGGAAGGATACCTCGGAAACTTTATCAATTAAGATCAAGTGGACTGGTACCAGTTGTTACCAGTAGCCGAGCATGCCTACAACAATTCGGTAACGAACTCTCATGGCATGTCACCCTTCTACGCAAACTATAGATTCCATCCAAAAATAGAATGGATGAAGGAAAATGAAGCCCAAAATTCAGGCGCCCAGCTATTGGCACACTGGATGCAAATAATACATCAACAGGCCAGAGAAGCGCTGGAACAAATACGGGAAAATATGAGCAAATATTACAACCGCAAGGCTAGCAGCAACCAGACTTCAAGGTTGAGGACCTGGTCATGTTAAATACCAAAAACATGCGTACCAAACGACCCTCGAAGAAGCTTAGCCCAAAGCTGTATGGCCCATTTAAGATATTGGAAAAAAGAGGAGAACATGCCTACAAACCAGAAATATCATCAAGATGGAACATCTATCCGATATTTATTGTATCATTATTGGAACTCTATCGCACATCCAATCGACCAGCAAGGGAACAACCTCCCCGCAAGCCAGAAGATATCGATTCAGATTTTGAAAGGGAAATCGAAAGAATCGTGAAGAGTGAAATAATCTCTAATACTCGGCGTGTGGGATGTCGGAACCGACCGATGCGTGAGTTGCGGTACTTTGTGAAGTGGACTGGTTGTTCCGAAAATGAAAATACTTGGGAACTATCAGACCACTTCGAGCATGTACAGGAATTGGTGGAGGCATTTCATAGGGATAATCCGGATATGCCAAAGCGGACTGATGTTGAATGACAAGGAAAAGGTTTTCCTAGCATGGCCAAGCAAACGCATAAGGTTTTTAACCCTACCAAGTGGAGTTCAAGAAGGGACTGGTAAATTTCAGAATTGTTCAAGTTTGTATTTTATTTTTAATTTTTATTATTGTTATTTTGATGTGATACCTAAAGAGAGGGTAATCTTTGAAAAGAGATTCGGGAGACACCGCGCAGAGGAGGGAGCTCGTGTTAGGCACAAACGACTCCCAACAGGATTACAGGACTTCCTCAGGAGGAACTGTATGAATCTGAACCTCTACAGGAAATTACCCCCCTGCTGCCCTGGCGCTCGCCCTGGGAGTCGACACTGGCACCTTGTGCAGTTGCTTGTTTACTAAGAAAAAGGAGAAATTGGAACACATCTTGTAAGCACGTATATGTCGTGGTAGCCGTCCGTCTGACCGGATGCCGGCCGCATGGTAAATCAGAGGGCCTCTCTGGTTACGTCTGGGAAGTGGAATGAAGCGATTCCGTTAAGAACTTGCAGAGTTACACCCAGTTGAAGTTAAGAGAGCCCTTGTAGTCCTAGATGGGTATTAATGTGCAATTGAAGTAGGCTACTCCGATACACACCAAGAGTATGCTGACGCCTCCGTGATTCCTATAGAGTCAATGAACCTATCGGAACAAATTGATAAGGAGAGGCAGTGAAGAGGATAAGGTAATGGCCCGATCGTGAACACTAGTCATCCTGAAAGCCAGCAGCAGTGCCGGATAAGACGGCACGAAGCAGATTCGGCCAACAACCAAGCTGGCCCTTTGGAGTTCTTAGAAGTTGTTGGTACGTTCCAAACTGGGCGGCCATATCTTAACAGCCGAAAGAAGGTTGACAACTCAGACTAAGTGGGTCCTCACCCTCAGAGAAGTCGGGAGCTCTGATTATGCCATTAGAGGTTTGGGGGAAGAGAAAGTTTCTGGGTCAAAGCAGGTTCGCTCTCAGATTAAGAGACGAAGGTAGGGATGAAAATACCTGTTTATATGTAAACCAGTTGTAGTCCGCGAACACTCAGACGCGGGATATAAATATCGAAGTGCCTCCCGAGCTTTAGCCATCATCAAGCAACGGAGAAGAGATCTTATCAATATCATAAGTTTTTACTCTAAAATCTTTACCTACTAGCCTTCCTAGACAATCTCCGTTTATGAAGAAAGATTTAAGCCTAGTCCAATTTGCTTGCCCTTAGAATCGACTACCCTTAACACAAGGTTACTTGGTGGTGGTGACAGTGGTAGGTTATTTCCTCCACGAGTAACTCCTTTTCCATTATCCTTCCTTGGAGTTGATGCTGATTCCTTTGTAGGAATGGTACCGTCTATTGGTACTATTGTTTCTCTTCGGTCAGACAGTTCTGGATCACCATCACTAGGTCCATGCTGTGTTGGTGCAGGTGTTTTTTCTGCTAACCGACATACCAGAGCATCTAGGTAGACCTTCATACCCGCACTCTGTTCTCGTTGCTCTTGAGCAACAATTTCATGTTGCTCATTCATCCTCCTGGTCCATTCCTTTTCCTTTTGGTTCAACTTAATATTGAGTTCCATTAGTGCCTTTTCCAGGATTAGGTTCTTTGTTTCTGAGACTTGTGCCTGTTGCTCCTGTTGAGCCTATTGGCGTTGGAACTCTTCCTGAACCTGGGCACGTAACCTTAGCTGCTCCCATTCGGTGTCACCACTAAATTGTTCCAATGCACGGCGAGCTTCCTGTATCTTAGCATAATTGATAACTTCACCTCTGGCCATACAGCTCTGCAGCAATTCTAGTATTGTAAAACCCTACCTGGCCTCCTGTAATAGTGCTGAGATCGCAATTTGATTCTCATCTGAACTTTCTTTCAATGTTCGGTCCAGGTGGCGTATTGCATGGACAACATTTTGCTGGTTGTTATCTTGCGTATTGACAGGCTTTTAGGTTTGCTCGGCACGTTTCTGAACTCTGGATGCTGGATGACCCAGATGTGTAAAAGGAGAGCTGGTACTGCTTCGGGACGGGATTAAGGATGCTGAAGGGGTAGATTCTGTGTCATCCTCTTCGATCATCCGGTCATGTCCCTAAGGACTAGGAATAGGATTGTCATCACGTGCCATAGCCATCGCAGCTCGCTTAGACACTCTAATAATTTCTGTATAAGAAACTTTAAAATAGCAGCTCGTTTGGCCCTGTAGGCAAAACGGTTGTAACTGAAAGAAAGATTAGTTTGAATAGCGGTTTTATGCAAGGTCAGCAACAAGTATCTTTTCAGAAGAGGATATGTGGATTATTGTTTCCGTTTTGTAAAGGCAGGTATCCGTCGTCTATCTTGACGATAGATATGTTCTGTATATTTACGCTGTATGTGAGCAGGTTATCAGAATGCTACTGCTGGGATGTCAAGTGCGTATTCTTCGTAGCAGATAGAAAAAACGTGGTCGAAGTAGAGAGGTCTGCAGTGCCAATAATGTTGGCACTGATGATAACTTTGAGCATCAAAGTATTTTCTGGGCATGAGAGAATATGAAGTTGCTTTGGTGACAGGAGAATAATAATATAGTGTTACGGGGTAGCTAATTCGGTACTGTTGAATTGACTAGGCCGTGCTCGTATCGAGAATATCAGAGAAGTGTCAGGAAGGCTTAGTAAAAAGTATGATAAAAGATAAAAGGTTCTCGAAGGCTCAATTTGAATTGAATACCTGAATTCGAATGTGAATATATTGTTAAGCTCTCTTCTCCATTGCTTGATGATCCCTTAACTACGGGGTTGATTTTTTTGCTTATCTTATATATTCGCTGTTAACGTACAGGAACCTGCATGCAGTACTAGCTATGGCATAAACGAAATGTTAATTCCAAACGTGCAAAACAAAAGAAATAACCGCACAAGTTCTCCCCTAGTAATGACCATACCGTCACCGCGCCGAGCAATAGCGACTAATTCAGAAAGTATAGAATGAAATGATACCAAAAGAAATCATAACCGAAAGGAAAGATATAGCAGGAAAGTTAAACCACTCAGTCTGAGTCATAGTCGGAGGAGGAGGAGGCAGCAGTAGCAAAAACCACTGGCATGGTGGGTGGGAAGTTCGTGCGGGTAACGTGGATGTATAAGGCAAGACCAAGGATCATGTCCAGGTCGGCCCAAAGTGGAGAGCCATGGTCCATCGTACACAGCTTCGGAAGGTAAAGCTGGCGTTCATGGGACTTGGAGGGGCAGTGGAGAATTGAATGCACGAAGGTTTTGTCCTCTGAGTCGCAGGAAGGGCAGGTGGGAGAGCGATCGGCATCTTTCCATGAGGGTTGCGCAGCAAGATAGCTCTTGCCAGCATGCATTTGGTGGATTCGCCCAGCTGTGTAGCGGTCGAGGCCCATGAAGGCATGTGAGCGTAGGTACGGCTTGTACTAGTAGTAAGGAGGGGGTGGGGACAGGAGTGTCCAATCAGTGAGGAGGTCCTTTCTGCACTTCTCCTTCATCAATTTGTAAGAGACAGCACCTGGGATCGGAGGAGGGGGGGCTAAAACAGTGCCCAGTAGGAGGTGTGAGTTTATTTGTGGGAGTTTGAAACCGTCCGGTGCCACCTTGACCAAGAGGTAGCACATTCCATCGATTGGGAGGTGAGAGCGGACGGCGGGTATGGGCCTTGGTTGGTTCCAGCGGAGGAGGTTGTAGTTGGCCCAAAGACCACGAAGGAGGTAGCGGGAGGAGTCCCCAGCCCTAAAGTTGGAGAAGGATGGAAATGATGGAGGCAGCCGGGCTGTGGCTGGGTTGATCTCGGGAGGGGAGCAGGCCAAACGTAGTGCGGCCATCCTGCGGCGATGGGGGAGGAGCTAGTTGAGAGGGGGGAGGCAGCCTCGCAGGGAAGGATAGATACAGGAGTCGATGAGAAGCAGTTAGTCACCCATCGTGGGACCTTGCTCCAAAAGACCTCCATCTTACCCATCATCCCAGCGTTGGGGATGAGGAGGTCAGCTCCGTAGGTGAGGATCGGTAGCAGCAGGCCCATGGCCAGTCTGCGGTTCAGGTAGGGGACTATGCCTATGCCAAGAGGAGAAAGTTGCCTGATGAGGCCGAAGGCTCCCAGAGCAAGGGCTAGCCTCTTGAGGAACTGGGTGGAGGTTTCCATCGAGGGTGAGAACCAGTATCCTAGCCATCGAAATATGGAAGAGGGGTGGAAGAGACTCCTATCGAGAGAGACCGGGGCCAGTGAGGGGGGAGAGCGATCCCTTGGAGTTCGCCAGTGGATGAGATCGGTTTTGGGAATGGAGAAGGAGACTCCAAGTGGGGTGGCCTCCCTGCAGAGGCAGGTGTAGTAGTGTTGAAGAAGCTGTGTGTTCCTCCGGTATGACCCAGACCCAACAGTAAGAGTAAAATCATCAACATAAGAAAACATAATCCCCTTTGGGATAGACAAGTGCAGGGAGAAAACATAAATTAAAAATAACAAAGGAGAGATAGGAGAGCCCTGGGGGGCACCCACTTGAACAGGCAAGAAAATATTAGGGGAGCCCTGAAAGATCAGGCAGCATTTGCGGTCAGTCAAAAAGGAACGAACCCAAGAAACCATATAAGCAGGTACGCCTTTGGCGTGAAGTAGGGAAGATAAACAAGTAGAGGAGATATTATCAAAGCCTCCCTTAATATCAAGAAAGAGGGTAGAGGTCTTGAGGCCTGACCGTTGCAGCAGGCGGACCTCGTAAGTAAGGGCAGCACATGCGTCAAAGGTGCTGAGGCCGAGGAGTAAGCCTCATTGGTTTGGGTGGATGAGGCCAACAGTGTGGGCCATTAGCGAAAGGCGGGTTGCCATTATCCTTTCCAGAATCTTGGAAATAGTTTCTAGGAGGAAAATGACTCGGAAGGAGGAGGGGGAGTTGTAATCAGATTTGCCAGGCTAGGAGAGGACAATGCCATTGACTCTTTTAAGGGAGGGGGTGTGGAAGCCATAGATCAGCAGGGGACCTAGGAGGGAGGTGAGGAAGGTGGGGTTGATGTTATTGATCCTCTTCCATATGCCATAGGGGATCAGGTCGGGCCCAGGGGCGGAGGGGTTGGAGGACTTGCGGAGGGCGAGGGAGACTTCCTGTTTCTGAAGTGGCAGGAAGTCCGTGAACGGTCGCAGGTTGGATGGTGAGGATTGAGGGTCTTTAGGAGGAAAAAAGTGATGCAGGAGGGAGGTGTTGACTTCGACGGGTGTCGTGGCGTTGGGAAAGGAGGGGAACCGATCATGGGGGCGCCCGCTAGCGATCCTGCAGGCAGCCCACACCGATTTGGAATCCAAGGAGGCAAGGAAAGAGTTCCAGTGTGATGCCTTTGCCTTTTTTATGGCCTTGAAATACATGAGGCGGGAGGCACAAGCGCTGTCGGAGAGGGTGGTGGAGGGGGACATCCGTGATATTCTTACCTCTCTATTGAAGACTTGGCGCAGCTGCGATAGTTCAGCTGTCCACCATGGCTTTAACCTAAAGCAAGGACGTTTGTTTGGTGTGTGCTGGGATAGGAGGGAGGTGAGGGTGCGCAGGTGGCGGTTGAACCAAGCACTAAGTGAGGCTGAGGTAGGGAGCTGGGGAGGAGGTGGGACCGATAGATCCTTGATGAGACGGGAGAGTGTATGCCAATCTGCTTTGGTCCAGTTAGGAGTTGCGTCAGGCAGTCGTAGGAAGGGCGTGGATAAGGCTATTGTAATTGGGACATGGTCAGAGCCAGTGAGTGGGAGGGTGATACCCCATGAGCTAACAAAGGGGGCAAGGGAGGGATTTGCGAGGGCCAGGTCTAAGACTACAGGTCTGGATATGCCATCGAAGAGGAACCTAGTGAATACACCTGGTGTATTTATAAGTGAGTAGCCTAGCTCGGAGGCCAGGTCAAAGTATGGGGAAGAAAGACTAAATTCAGTATCAGAAAGGACCCTTAGAGGGTCGGAAAGAGGGTGATGGAGGTTCAAATCCCCAACCAGGAGGGTGGGGAAAGCGTGTTCCCAGAAAATAAATGATGGGGTGATTGTATGGGTGTGGCATGAGCGCCCAGTGGTGGAGTAGGCATTGTAAATGCGGAAGACCCGATAAGCTGAATTAAACAGGCATAAAGAGGAGTGAATATCATTGCCATAAAGTTCAGCCGGTCGAAAAAAATGGGTAGTAGTGCAAAAAGTTGCATGAAATCAAGGAGAGTATAAACGGCCACCCTAGGTTTGGCGCCGTTAGTAGTAGATGGGGAAAAAGATTTATAAGAGGTAAATATTGGTAGTCGCCCCTTGAAGACCAGAGGGTCCTGAAGGGCGACCAAGTGTGGAGGGGTGGGCATAGCCTTAAGGCTATTGAATAGGGACAGAAACACATTCCAGCTCCCTAGGCAGTAGTGCTGAATGAGGGTGAGGGTAGTGTCTGGCGCCTACCTCAGGGAGGGGGGGTCCAGTGCGGGACTCATTGGCGAGGAAAGCCCGATGGGCCATGTGGGAGTGGAGACCTGGACAGCCAGGTGGGGACTGGTGCAAC